>CM038682.1:541082052-541344552 GCA_021605205.1 Aegilops longissima
ATGTAGTCCATAAATAGTCATACGTGCTTATGGAAAGAACTTGCATGACATCTTTTGTCCTACCCTCCCGTGGCAGCGGGGTCCATATTGGAAACTAAGGGATATTAAGGCCTCCTTTTAATAGAGAACCGGAACAAAGCATTAACACATAGTGAATACATGAACTCCTCAAACTATGATCACCACCGGGAGTGGTCCCGACTATTGTCACTCCGGTGTTGTCAGATTATAGCACGTAGTAGGTTACTATAACTTGCAAGATCGGATCTAGAACATAAATATAATTATGATAACATAAACGGTTCGGATCTGAGTTCATGGCACCCGGGCCCAAAGTGACAAGCATTAAGCATGGCAAAGTTATAGCAACATTAATCCCAGAACATAGTGGATACTAAGGATCAAGCCCTAACAAAACTAACTCGATTACATGATGAATCTCATCCAACTCCTCACAGACCAGCAAGCCTATGAAGCAATTACTCACTCCCGGTGGGGAGCATCATGGAATTGGCGATGAAGAAGGGTTGGTGATGACGAAGAACGACCTCTCCGGAGCCCCAAACAGACTCCAGATCTGGCCTCCCGATGAAGAACATGAGGTGACAGCGGCTCCATCTCATGGATCGCGATAATTCTTTCTCCCTGATTTTTTCTGGAAAAATAGGATTTTATAGCGTTCGCTTCAGGGTCTGCGGGACCACCAGGTGGGGACAACCCACCTGGGCGCGCCAGGAGAGGGGGCGCGCCCTGGTGGGTTGTGCCCACCCAGGTGCCCCTCTCCGGTAGGTCTTGGCTCCAGAAATTCTTATTTATTACATAAAAATTCCTCGCAAAGTTTCGTTCCATTCCGAGAACTTCTATTTCTGCACAAAAACAACACCATGGTAGTTTTGCTGAAAACATCGTCAATCCGGGGTTAGTTTCATTCAAATCATGCAAATTAGAGTCCAAAACAAGAGAAAAGGCGTTAGGAAAAGTAGATACGTTGGAGACGTTTCAACTCCCCTGATCTTAAACCTTTGCTTGTTCTCAAGCAATTCGGTTTATAAACTGAAAGTGAAAAAGAAAAACTTTTACGAACTCTTTTGCTCTTGTTTGCGTAAATAAGCTTAAACAACACCCAGGTTTTCAGCCAACATTATAACTAACCATGTCGACAATAATTCTTAAAGATTATAATGACTCATATCAATGACATAATGAGCTAGCGAGCAATAATAAGATATATCAAACGGCAACACGTTGTCAAAACAACCATGATATAATATGACAACAATGATATCTCGCTAGCCCATTCTGAGACCGCAAAACATAAATGCAGAGAACCTCCAAAGTTCAAGAAGCGACCAAACATTGTAATTCACGGTAGAAAAGATCCAGTCATGATGCACCCAACATTAGCTACACGCAATGCATAAGTCATGACAGCTGTGCTCTTAGGTTCTAGTGCTTGTTTTAGAAGGTGATAACACAACATAAAAGTAAATAGATAGTCCCTTCGCAGAGGGAAGCGGTGATTTGCAGAGGTGCCAGCGCTCAAAATTTTAAAACAGAGGTAAATGATATTTTGAGACATGCACCCTTCTCATTTACTTCAGGACCATCAGTTATCAATATCTTCCATGCTAAGCACACTAGTGGCGGTTCCCAAGTGATAAAAGTAAAGGTTTTGACTCCATTGGGAGTTTTTTTTATTATTTGAGAGATTAACTCTTTTTCTATTTGCAGTTTGGGACTGGCATCCCTAATACCGCCCTTTTCTCGTGCGATGGCGAGTGAATAAACACTCGACCTGAGAATAACCTGCTTAGCATGGAAGATACCGACCACCTCCTGTCATTCCATGAACGATCCAGGCACACAAAAAGGATATTTACTAGAAATTTTTAGAGGTGGCACATGCAAATTTACTTAGAACGGCAGGGTAATACCGCATATAGGTAGGTATGGTGGACTCATCTAGAATAACTTTTGGGTTCAAGGTTTTCGATGTACAAGCAGAATTCCCACTTAGTACAGGCGTAGGCTAGCAATTAGATTGAGAAGCGGCTAGCTAGAGAGCAACAACGGTCATAAACATGCATTATGCATAAGTAACATTGGACACTAGCATGAGTAGGATATGAACACCATGAACATAAATCTCATAGAGGCTATGTTGGTTTTGATTCAACTACATGCATGAACATGTGCCAAGTCAAGCCACTCGAACACTCCGAGGAGGATACCATACCATCGTACTACATCACAATCATTTTAACGCAATGTTGATATCCAAGATAAATTATTATCCACTCCTAACTACTTATGCATGGCATGAGAAACTACAATCTCTAATTGTCATTGCAAACATGTTTAATCATAATGGGCTGAATTATGGATACTAGGTTAAACATATTTACACAAACAGAACAAATCGAGTTCATACCAGTTTTTCTCTGCCACGGCCAGTTCATCAAATATCGTCATTATTGCCTTTCACTTGCACGACCGAACGATGTGAAAATAATAATAGTGCAAGAGTGCTGTGGACTAAGCTGGAATCTGCAAACATTTTATTCAAAAAGAGAAGACAAGGTAAAATGTGCTCTTTATTAGATCAGCAATTATTCATATGAGAGCCACTCAACATTTTCATCGTGGTCTTCTCCTTGGTACAACTCGAATAAAAAGAAAAGAAATTCAGAGAAACACACTGAAATATTTTTGGAGTTTTTGGTTTTCTTGAACAAGCAAATAAAAAGGGAAAAGCAAAAACGAGAAAAACTATTTACACGGGAAAGCTCCCAACAAGCGAAAGAAGAACAAGGAAATCTTTTTGGGTTTTCTTTTTAATATTACTACTAAGCATGCATAGAAGGTAAATTAACTACAACTAACTATTTTGATTTTTCTAAAGTTTTTCAAACACACAAGAAGAAAGCAAGAAAATAAATCTAAGCATGGATGATACAATGAAAAAGTGTGAACACCGACAAATGGAATAACTGGACATGAATGTAATGTCGGTGAGAACATGTACTCCCCCAAGCTTAGGCTTTTGGCCTAACTTGGTAGTCGATCAGTAGCCTTGATGGTAGTAGGGGTACTGAGGAGCGAGCATCCAATCATCCCCTGCTGAGGCTCCTCCTCTGCCTTTGCAGCAGCCTGAGCGTTCCGATAGGCGATGATGTCTGCAGGCATAATCCTATATCCGCCCCTGGCAATAGGATCAAACAAAGCAGGAGCATGCAATGGGATAATATCATGAGTTTCAATGCTAGAAACCAGGTTATAAGGAATAGGGATGTCAGGGTAATCTTTTGCAATAACATGGTGGTGTTCCATGGCTGCGCGGTCTAGGTAAACCTTGGTCAGAGAGTAATCATGATGGTGTATCTCAACATTAAAGTGAGCTGCCAAACGAGTAGCGAAAATCCCACCATGTATTTTACCCTTGGACCTGTTAATGTGGAGGCGACGAGCCACAATAGCTCCCAAGCAATAAGTGTTATCGCCATCTAATGCACGACGCAAAACATCAAGGTCTGGTGAGCTGATCGCACCCACCTTCTCTCTAGCAAGCAAGCATTTGCAATGAAAAGAGCAAAGTAATGAACAACAGGAAAATGCAAGCCAGCGGAAGTTATAGCTGACACCCCTCTCTCATCTCCCACTTTCAAAGTGCGATAAAAGATCTCAAACTCTGCCGGCCTAGGATCGGCTAAGCTCCCATCAGAAGGGATCATGCATATGTTACAAAATTCAGTAAGTGGTATCTGATGGTTTTCAGCATATAAATCAAAACTCACTTCGGGAGGATTTTTTCTAGGAAGGAAAGTAAAACTTTGGAAAAAGATGTTTGTGAGGATTTGATGTTGTTCACACTCATCTGCGATTAAGTCGGTGAGGCCGGCATTAGCAGCATATTGTGTGAACTCCCGAAGGATTCCAGCCTCTTTCAGGAATGGGTGTGCGGCCATTCACACGGTCGTACTTCCGCCAACCTCCGAGGATGGAGATCACTATCGGATGACTCCCCAATAACACCCTTGGAGTTCTTCTTAGAGCCAAACTTCCTAAAGATATTCATGGTTTTCCTATGAACAAAAATTCTGAAATTTATTAGCCCACAAAATTTTCTCAACAAAAATGATACCAACTACTCATAGGGATACATAGAGGCCATAACAAGCATTCAAACTACTTAGAACTCTAAGAATTCAATATGCAAGCTCATCTACAGCAGCACCAAGAGTAGGTAATTATTCAAAATATAAACCACTAAAACAAAAACTAATTGGACAAACGGTGGAGTCACATACCAAGCAACAATCCCCCGAAATAGTTTCGGAAACGGAGCTTCGAGCAAAGAGATCGAAATCCACGGGTTTGAGGGCAAGAACACGGGAGAGAGAGAGCAATGGAGAATTTTTCTGGGGGTAAGTGATGATGTGGTGTGAAGGGATAAGTGAAATCGTATTAAATTTTCAGGGTATTCTGAGAACTTTTATTTTTGGGTCATTTTTTATTGCACGGGAAATTCAGAAAACAGACAAATCATGGCATTTTATTTTATTTAACTATTAAAAACAGAAAACAAAAAGTAGGGACAGAAGGTAGTTCTTACTAAATTCATCAACTTCATACCGCTAAAAAATGATCCATTAATAAGGTTGATCAGGTCTTATTAACAACCACTTTCGATTAGCATGAAACCGAAGAATTTTTGTAAATCACTAATTTACCTCAATGGGGATATGAATGTCCCCAACAATAAGCATTTCATGTTTCTTTTTAACAGTAGGTAGAAGTATTTGAAAACTTCCGATAGTGATTGTCGGAGATTCTTCAATAACATTAATACCGTTCACTTGGAGTTGTTTCTTTGGAAAGTGCACCGTATGCTCATTCCCATTGATATGAAAAGTGATCTTGCTCTTATTGCAATCAATAACAACCCCTACAGTATTCAAGAAGGGTCTGCCAAGGATAATCGACATGTTGTTGTCCTCGGGCATCTCAAGTATAACAAAGTCAGTCAAAATAGTAACATTAGCAACAACAACAGGCACATCCTCACAGATACCGATAGGTATGGCAGTTGATTTGTCAGCCATTTGCAAAGATATTTCAGCAGGTGTGAGTTTATTCAAATCAAGTCTTTTATATAAAGAGAAAGGCATAACACTAACACCAGCTCCTAAATCACACAAAGCAGCTTTCACATAATTCTTTTTGATAGAGCAAGGTATAGTTGGTATTCCTGGATCTCCAAGTTTTTTAGGTACTCCATCTTTAAAAGTATAATTAGCAAGCATAGTGGAGATTTCATCTTCCGTATTTTTCTCTTATTAGTGATGATGTCTTTCATATACTTTGCATAAGGAGGCATTTCCAAGATATCAGTCAAGTGAGTACGCAAAAAGACTGGCCTCAGTATTTCAGCAAAGCGTTCAAATTCTTCATCATCTTTCCTTTTAGTTGACTTGGGTGGAAAAGGCATATGTTTTTGAACCCACATTTCTCTTTCTTTACCATGTTTTCTAGCAATGAAGTCTCTTTTATCACGTCTTTCATTCTTAGGTTGTGGGTTATCAAGATCAACAGGTGGTTCTATCTCAACATCATTATCTCGTTCTTTTTCATTATTTGGTGGAGTGTCATCATGAACCTCATCATTATCTTTTTCATTATCACTAGGTGAAAGGATCGATATGGTTGACTAGAGGGGGGGGGGTGAATAGGCAACTAACAATTTTAAGCTTTTCTTTAACAATTTAAACCTTGCGACAAAATAGGTTGTCTAGATATGCAACTAAGTCGACAATCTATATGATGCAAACAAAACTAGCACACAAGCAAGCAATAGATACAACACAAGTAAGCTTGCAAAAGTAAAGGCACAAAATAACCAAGAGTGGAGCCGGTGAAGACGAGGATGTGTTACCGAAGTTCCTTCCTTTTAAAGGGAAGTACGTCTCCGTTAGAGCTGTGTGGAGGCACAATGCTCCCCAAGAAGCCACTAGGGCCACCGTAATCTCCTCACGCCCTCACACAATGCGAGATGTCGTGATTCCACTATTGGTGCCCTTGAAGGCGGCATCAACCTTTACAAACAAGGTTGGGGCAATCTCCACAACACTTGAGGTTCCCAACACCACCGCCAAGCTTCACCACAATGGAGTATGGCTTCGAGGTGACTCAACCGCCTAGGGTGCTCAAACACCCAAGAATAACAAGATCCGCTTAGGGATAAGTGGGGAATCAATATCTCTTGGTGGAAGTAGATCGGGCCCTTGTCACCCAATCCCGAGCAAATCAACAAGTTTGATTGGCTAGGGAGAGAGATCGGGCCAAAATGGAGCTTGGAGCAACAATGGAGCTTGGAAAATTGAAGAGGTGGTCAACTAGAGGTAGGAGACGCCCCTTTTATAGTCAAGGAGGAGATCCAACCGTTATCCACAAGTTCAGCCTGCGACATGCGGTACTACCGCCCAGAGCGCAGCACTACTCGCAAGGCCACGCGGTACTACCATGGAGGGCCACGGTACTTCAGGCAGCAGCAGAGGTCGGACTAGTTTCGATCGAGAGCAGTATTACCGCTATGCGGGTATTATCGCTCCCCTTGCGGTACTACCGCAAGGCAGGGAAGTCAAAGCCTACAAAGAGCGCGGATGAAATAAAATACATCCGTGCCTACTTCCACTGAAAAAGAAACAATGCAAAAACCCGACGCGGTACTATCACAAGACGAGGCGCTGGTATTACCGTTGAGGCACGGATGTAAAAATACATCCGCTTCCTACTACCGCGACGCAGCGGTACAAGGTATGAGGGCCACGGTACTATGACTCCAAGGAGCGGTACTACCGTGGCCACCATGGTACTACCACAAGACGACGTCGGTATTATCGTGTGGGCGCGGATGTAAAAATTACATCCTCCCCTACTACCGCATCGAGCAGCACTAGGCCCGGGGCTACGGTACTAAGGCTCTAGAGGAGCGGTACTACTGCGACCCCCCAGCGGTATTATCAAGAGTGCTTGCGGTACTACCGCCCATAGAGCAAGATTACCGCAAGTACAAAGAAGAGTCCGTCGATCAAGCACAACTAGGAAAACGGTGAGACGCTCCAAAGTGCAACGGAAAGGAAAGACATGTGTACGTGTTGATTCCACCCGAACCTTTCCGACGCGGACCCCCTCTTAATAGTACGGCTCTCCTACGACTCAAATCCACCAAAGAGAAACGTAGAACAACGCCGTCTTCAATAGTCTTCGAGGGGCATCGAATCGTCTCGTGCCTAGTGATGAAGCGTCTGACAAACTCAAGGCACACGATTAGAACACAAAAGCATTGGCATCAATCACCAAAACACCTAAGGGATAAATATGCCCTTACACTAGGTGAGTGTTCATTACCAGACTGAGTTTCAGCATCAGAGATAGAAGTTTCATTATCTTTATCAGGAGGTTTTTGTATTTCAGGTTCACTAGAAGTATGCAAAGTCCTATCATTTTTCTTGTTCTTTTTGCTTTCTAGAAGGACTAGGTGCATCAGTGTTAACTCTTTGTTAATCTTGTTCACTTCTTTTAGGGTGTCCCTCAAGATAAAGTGGTTCCTGAGTCATTTTACCTCCTCTAGTTGCAACTCTAACAACAAAGTCATGTATATTATTATTCATTTCATCAAGCAACTCTCTTTGAGATTTAGCTACTTGTTCTAACTGAGTTTGAACCATAGAAGCATGATTTCCAACACCTCTAACATCATTTGATATTCTAAATAATAAGTCACTCAAGCGAGCAATCATATCAGAATTGTATTTCAATTGTTTCATAACATTTGAATTGAAGTGATCTTGTTTTCTAATATTGTTTTCAAATTCATAAAGGCATTGGCTAGGATGCATATTGTGAGGATTGTCATTAACACTGAACTTCATTAGAGAATTTATCTCTACCACCTTAGGCAGTGGTGGTGTATTAAGCCCATGTATTTCTTCAATAGGAGGTAAATTTTTAACATCCTCAGCTTTAATACCTTTTTCCTTCATAGATTTCTTTGCCTCTTGCATATCTTTAGGATTGAGATATAATATACCCCTCTTCTTCGGAGCGGGTTTAGCCGGTGGTTTAGGAATAGTCCAATCATCATAATTTTTCAATATATTATTCAATAATTCTTCAGCTTGTCCAATAGTCCGTTCCCTGAAAACACAACCAGCACAACTATCTAGGAAGTCCCTAGAGGCATCGGTTATTCCATTATAGAAGATATCAAGTATTTCATTTTTCTTAAGAGTGATCAGACAAAGCATTAAGTAACTGGCAAAGCCTCTCCCAAGCTTGTCGGAGGCTCTCTTCTTTAATTTGCACAGTGTTAAATATTTCCTGTAAAGCAGTTTGTTTCTTATGAGCAGGGAAATATTTTTCAGAGAAGTAATAGATCATATCCTGGGGACTACGCACACAACCAGGAGCAAGAGTATTGTACCAAGCTTTAGCATCACCCTTTAATGAGAACGGAAATAATTTGAGAATAAAGTAATAGCGAGTTTTCTCATCATGAGTAAAAAGAGTGGCTATGTCATTCAACTTAGTAAGATGTGCCACAACAGTTTTCATAACCATGAAAAGGATCAGATTCAACCAAAGTAATTAACTCTGGGTCGACAGATAATTCATAATCCTTAACATCAATAAAAATAGGCAAAGTAGCAAACTTAGGATCACATTTCATTCTAGCATTCAGAGATTTTTCTTTATACTTGCATAATAATTTCTGTAGATCATCTCTATCTCTGCAAGCAAGAATATCTCTAGTTGTCTTCTCATTCATAACATAACCTTCCGGTACCTTAGGCAATTCATATCCAGGAAGGCTAGTTCTAACAGGTGTTTCAGGAGTTTCAGTTTCAAGCTCATCATCAGATTCAACAACATCATGTTGTATTACTCTAGCAATTTGTTTATCAAGAAAGTCACCAAGTGGCACATATCATCATCAAGCAAGGTACTAGCATTATCCATAGCAGAATTAGCATCATCAATAACATGCGACATATTAGAATTAATAGCATGTGGTGGTGTTGCAAGTTTACTTATAACAGAAGGTGAATCTAAAGCAGAACTGGATGGCAGTTCCATACCTCCCCTCGTCTTCGAGGGAAATATCTTAGTTTTAGCATCCTTCAGATTCTCCATAGTGATAATATGATAATAATCCCAAGTGACTCAAAAAATATAGCTAAGCTCCCCGGCAATGGCACCAGAAAAAGGTCTTGATAACCCACAAGTGTAGGGGATCACAAAAGTTTTCGAGGGCAGAGTAATCAACCCAAATTTATAGATTCGACACAAGGGGAGCCAAAGAATATTTGAAGGTATTAGCAGCTGAGTTGTCAATTCAACCACACCTAGAGATTAATTATCTGCAGCAAGGTAATCAGTAGCAAAGTAGTATGATAGTTTTGATAATAGTAGCAGCAGTAACGGTAACGGTAATGGTAACAATGATAGCAGTAATTTTGTAGCAAGTGTAACAGTGATGATAGCAGTAGTAACTTAGCAAGAACAATGTATGATAAATTCGTAGGCATTGGATCGGTGACTTGTTGGATGATATTCATCATGAGAGAGTTATAACCTAGGGCGATACGACACTAGCTCCAGTTTGTCAATATAATGTAGGCATGTATTATGTAAATAGTCATACGTTCTTATGGAAAGAACTTGCATGTCATCTTTTGTCCTACCCTCCCGTGGCAGCGGGGTCCATATTGGAAACTAAGGGATATTAAGGCCTCCTTTTAATAGAGAACCGGAACAAAGCATTAACACATAGTGAATACATGAACTCTTCAACCTACGGTCATCACCGGGAGTGGTCCCGACTATTGTCACTCCGGGGTTGCCGGATCATAATACATAGTAGGTGACTATAACTTGCAAGATCGGATCTAGAACTTGAATATAATTGTGATAACATAAATGGTTCAGATATGAGTTCATGGCACCCGGGCCCAAAGTGGCAAGCATTAAGCATGGCAAAGTCATTGAAACATCAATCTTAGAACATAGTGGATACTAGGGATCAAGCCTTAACAAAACTAACTTGATTACATGATGAATCTCATCCAACTCCTCACCGACCAGCGAGCCTACGAAGGAATTACTCACTCCCGATGGGGAGCATCATGGAATTGGCGATGGAGAAGGGTTGGTGATGACGAAGAACGAAGATCCCCCTCTCGTGAGCCCCAAACGGACTCCAGATCTGGCCTCTCGATGAAGAATAGGAGGTGACGGCGGCTCCGTCTCGTGGATCGTGTTAATTCTTTCTCCCTGATTTTTTCTGGAAAATTAGGATTTTATAGAGTTGATTTCAGGGTTTGCGGGGTCACCAGGTGGGGACAACCCACTTGGGCGCGCCAGGAGAGGGGGCACCCTGGTGGGTTGTGCCCACCCAGGTGCCCCTCTCCGGTAGGTCTTGGCTCCAGAAATTATTATTTATTATATAAAAATTCCTCGCAAAGTTTCGTTCCATTCCAAGAACATTTATTTCTGCACAAAAACAACACCATGGTAGTTCTGCTGAAAACAACGTTAATCTGGGGTTAGTTTCATTCAAATCATGCAAATCAGAGTCCAATACAAGAGGAAAAGCGTTAGGAAAAGTAGATACGTTGGAGACGTATCACAGGTTCACATTATTTTTTACCACTGTATCCCATCATCTCCGCCTTGTGTTCTTCAGCCGCTCTCTCCTATTCCTGCTAATGCTAAAGTTAAGTGCCTTATGGATGAGGAAAATGGGTCTTGTAATGAAGCAACGGCGTGTGCCTTTCTTTCAGAATGACGTCGCATGCGAGATTCTTTGGATCCCTATCTACAAGCATGGTGAGGATTTTGTTCAATGGCCATTCACAAGATTGAGGGAATACACGGTGCAATCGGCATACAATTTGGCTCGGTCTGCACACTTCCTGGAGTCTCATAGTAAGAAAGGAAAGGGATTGAGTTCCAATTATTCTTCCCAGAAAAAGGATTAGAGACTGTTATGGTCTATCAAAGCACTAGGCAATATGAAAGTCGTCTTATGGCGCTTTGTGCATGATTGTTTACCATCTGGGGAACAACTTAAACGCCGCCAGGTACCCAAATCTGAACATTGCTGTTTTTGTGCTCGGTATAAATCTGTTGAGCATGCTTTGATATTTTTCCCACATGCCAGTGACGTGTGGGATATCGTCAAGAGGAATATAATTTCAGCCTATAGAGTGGCACTTTTCTGTGTCCAAGGCAATGGATTTTTGACTTCTTGGCAAGGCCATTTGATCAGGTGCATACGGTCCTGGCTGTGACCCTCTGGCATATTTGGCAGGCTCGAAACCTTACGAGAAATAATCCAGAGGCTCCCCATCCACGATGTACCGCTGAGAAGATCAAGGCTTATGTCGCCATTATATTGCAGCATCTTTTCCTCCCAGTATCTGAACATAGGCGTGAAACCAATGCGTCTAGCTCGAACTAGTCTCTGCCGCTGTCAGGTACCATCATGTTCTACTCAAACGCTGCAACTTTCTCAAGCCTGTATAAGTCCGGCATTAGGGTCGTCGGTAGGGATGACGGAGGTCAATTCATGGTGGCATGTAGCCAGCCTATTGAGGGTAGCTTGGAACCTGAAATGGCTAAGGCCATGGGTCTTTAACGTGTTGTTCTTTTGGTGCATGATGAACAAGATTCAGATGTTATCTTCGCCTCTAACTGTCTCTGACTTGTGCAAAGGATCAACTCGCCTATGAGTGACCGTTCTTCAATTGGAGTGATGGCGGCTGATATCAAGTCTATATATGAAGGTTTCTCGTTAGTGTCCTTCAAACATGTTCGTCGGCATTTGAATGTTCCTGCTCATGTGCTAGCTAAATCATGTATGAACTCTTCTAGTCTTTGTGTTTTCCACTCTGTTCTGGATTGTATCTGGTGAACTCTGTGTAATGTTCTTCATTAATCTATAAAGCCGATGTTCTCTCAAAAAAAATATAAGCCATGGACTCCGCCCATTGGTTCTCATTTTTCCATAAAATAGTGGACAACCACATCAATCATGCACGAACATGACTAATCTTAGCAACAGAATCAAGGAAACCAAGAAAGAACTCCACCTTGATGGCGCAACGAGATGTGCAAGATCGTTGGTGATAGATAAATAGACGAAAGATTGAAGCCCACAACCGAAGCGTACCACACGACCCAAAGAAAGGATGAACCCCTCCACTTGAGTGAAAACGCAATAGGCATGGCCCGAAAATCGAATCCTAGGACCCCCTTCATGCCCCTTGGTCCAATGGATAATTTCTCCAATCCGAATAGGAAGCAATGATTGCGATGGAAGGAAGAACAGAGGAGAAGAAACACACCAAGTTAGAGAACCGATGGGAAGAATGCAGTATGGAGTGCAATAAAACCTACATTGCACGGCGGCACCCTTTTGTGACACCCCCGATTCAATCGTACACTAATCATACACGCAAACGTGTACGATCAAGATCAGGGACTCACGGGAAGATATCACAACACAACTCTAAAAATAAAATAAGTCATACAAGCATCATAATACAAGCCAAGGGCCTCGAGGGCTCGAATACAAGTGCTCGATCATAGACGAGTCAGCGGAAGCTGTCGGATTTCAGGTTCCGGCAGATCCTCTAGGTTCGAACTCTGGGGTGCGCGCGGAGATCTCGCCCCCTACCTACCTGCACCTCGTCGCCTCGCTAGGATCTAAACTACCAAAGGAACAACACAAGAGACACAAGGTTTATACTGGTTCGGGCCACCATTGTGGTGTAACACCCTACTCCAGTGTGTGGTGTGGTGGATTGCCTCAGGGGCTGATGAAGAACAATTCAAGGAAGAACAGGCTCGCGAGGGTCTGTTCGTGGCCGGTGCGATGAACTTCTAGGGGGAGTTCAGCCCTCCCTCTCTCTCTCTCTCTCTCTCTGGATCCAAGATGATGATCCTGATCCTCCTACCCCGTGGGTGGCTAGTCCTATTTATAGGCAGAGGCCCTGGGCCTCTTCCCAAATATTAAGCGGGAAGGGCGCCAACAATTGGCCATTTTGAAGGGGAACATCTAGTACACTTATCCTTTGGTCCTCGCCTGTCAAAGGATCTGGTGGTGACGCCGGCTTGGGCTCCATGATGACTTCCTTCCTGCCGTTGCGACGGTCTTGGTCTCGTTGCACCGAAACGGGTGCCTTTGCTTGATGCTCTCACCTGCGCTTGCCCCCTTTGCACCAAAGAGGAAATGAGGACACTGCTGGGCTGGCGCCTACCGGGCGCCTTTGGTCGTCATGGCTTGCGCCATGGGCACCTCGTGAGGTACCCCGCCTTGATCTCTCCGCCTCCTCGCGAGCCACCCCACGAGGCCGTGCCCGAGGAAGCTTCGTCGTCCGCCTGCGGAGGCTTGGCCCCTCGTGAGGGTCTTGAGATTGTGCCGGTGAAGATGGGCCGATTGGCCACCCCTTGAGCCACGCCAAGCAGGCAGCAGGCGAGCAAGTCTGGTACCCTGCTCCTGCACGCCGATAGTAGCCCCCGGGCCCAAGACGCGCCTGGACTTGGCTGAGCAGAGAAGCGAAGGGGCAAGTGCAAAGCGCCGCGGGCCCTAACAGCCTGCGGCCTCGGGCGCCGCGTGGCGGTTGATTGGACGTGGGCGCCCCTGCTTCCCCACGACGACGAGGCAACTGCACGAATTGACAAGTCCCTGCATGCAAAGCGGGTCATGATTACCTGCGATCGTGGAGGTCGACGGTCGGCCTTCCCCGGCTATAAGTATGGGACGACGCCTGCCCTTCCAGTCCATCCCTTCTTGCTTCTCCTTCTTCTTCATGGCTCCGCCAAAGAGGTTCTCGGCCGCGGAGAAAGGAAAGGCTCGCCAGTGGAGCTCGACTCTCCCCGCCAAGCGCGTCGAGGCCGCCCTCGCAAGCACCCCTGTGGCTTCTATAGTGGCTCCTCGCGTCCGTGAGGTGATCTCCAGCGCGGTGACGGGCGGCAGGCCGTTGATGGGGGGCGCACTACGGCCGCACGACCCCCTAGGCCGCGCTTCCACTCGGTAGAGGTGCTGTCGGAGTTTGTTGTGTGGTCGGCGGAGCCGACCAGCACCTGGCTCCAGCTTCCCGCCCTCCTAGGTGAACTTCCGGCTGGCGCCGGGCGGCCTCTGCTCCAGCGGATGGTTGCTGTAGCTGGCTTCCTGGCTTCGCTGAGGTCTCCCCGCCGGGCGTGGCCTGACCCGCTGGCCGGCAGACGCTTGCCAGCTGCTGGTCTGCGAGCCGGCGGTGCACCCTACACTTCAAGTTTGACGGCAGTGCCACCCTCTACGTGAGGGTGTTCGGGGAAGACGGTCGCCGCGCTGGGTGCTGCCCCGAGGGCGACGACCGCGGCCGTGGGCCTAGCCCCGGCGACGATCGGGATGAAGATGACGGCGCGTGCGTGGTCGGTGGCGCTCGGGGTTCGTCGAGCTCTAGCGGCTCCTCTTCAGGCAGCGGCTCCTCCAGCGGTGGCCATGCCCAGCCTCCGCGCCGCCGTGCCCGCCTGGGGGGAGGTAGCGGGTCTGCCCGTCGTTGCTCCTCGGTGAAGCGCGAGAGGGAGTCCGCGTGAGCTCCGGAGGCAGTTCGAGCCTTCGCCGCGAGTTTGTGTCAAGCGGGCCATGTTTGTTTTGTCCCTTTCCTTTCCTGCGTAAAAAGACAGTAGTGTAGGGCTGCTGGGCGTGCTTGGACTGTCATTGCACTATCGTCTTGCTTCCGCTATTTCGGTATTATGCTTTTGTGCCACACTGCTGCAGATAAATTACTTAGCTGGGGGCTGCTGCTGCCTTCGCTTCCCGAGGCCGAGGCCTCATCGAACACTTCACGTCCTGCAAAGTTTAGTCTGAGAGGTAGCTCCGACCTCACCAGGAGGCGACCACCCAGTCCCTGTTCAGGTCAAGGTGCCCGTGGGGCATGGACTAGAGGGGTGCTCCTGTAGTGGACCCGGGTAGGGAAGCCTCAAACGACAGGGGCAGAAAACACTCGCGAGGGTGCCCGCGCTGCTCCCTCGCGAGACTTGCGCGAGAGAAATTGAGGCAGGAGAGCGAAAAAGGCAGAGAGTCACAAGCCAAAGACGTCACAACTTCAATAAAACTTCAAATGGGAATGAACAAGCCAACCGCAGAAGCAATGAGAAAAGCCGCGTCTGCACCTAATCTAGTCTTCGACGCCTTCTCACCAACAAGGAGCTAAGTGCTGCCATCAGGCGTGGGAGGGAGCCCTGGGCTGAGGCCGCGCCTCGAGACTCCGGGCATGTACAGCCCCAACTCATTATTACGTGAGAGTGTCACGGGCGGCGAGCTTCACAGGCACTGGCCTTCTTCACAGGCCCTGGGCCTTTCTCAGAAATAAAACTTCACAGGCGTTTGCCTTCTTCACAGGCGCCGGGCCTTTCATAGATAGATAAGCTTCACAGGCATTGGCCCTCTTCATAGGCTCCGGGCCTTTTTCCACAACGCAGCGCTTCACAGGCATTCGCCTTCTTCACGGGCACCGGGCCTTTTTCCAAAACGCAGTGCTTCACAGGCATTCGCCTTCTTCACAGGCTCTGGGCCTTTTCCAAAACGCAGTGCTTCACAGGCATTCGCCTTCTTCACAGGCTCTGGGCCTTTTCCAAAACGCAGTGCTTCACAGGCATTCGCCTTCTTCACAGGCTCTGGGCCTTTTTAGGGGTAAAACCTCCTTAGCTGTTGGATGTTCCACGCGTTCTGGACGGGCACCCCCTCCTGAGTCTCCAAGCGCGCGGAGCCGGGCCCGGAAACATGAACAACCTTGAACGGGCCCTCCCACATTGGAGAGAGCTTATGCAGTCCCTCCCTGGAGAGAACCCGCCTGAGCACGAGGTCCCCTACCTCAAGAGTTCTGGGGCGGATGTTGCGGCAGTGGTATCGTCGCAGTGCTTGTTGGTACCTCGCCGCTCGTAACGCGGCTTCTCGACGATGCTCCTCCCCCAGCACGAGGTCCATCCCCCGCATGGCGTCCTGCTGCGCCTCGTCGAACGCCAGGACCCATGCGGAACGACGTCTGACCTCGTGAGGGAGGACCGCTTCAGCTCCATAGACCAAGAAGAACGGGGTCTTGCCAGTTGGCTTGGTCGCGGTCGTGCAGATGGACCACAACACGGACTGAAGCTCGTCGTACCAACCTCTGTCGCAGGCCTCCAGCTTCTTCTTGAATGTCCTGGTTTTGAGGCCCCTCAGGACCTCTGCATTGGCCCGCTCAGCCTGACCGTTGCTCCGCGGGTGTGCCACCGAGGCGTAGCATATCTGCGTCCCAAGGTTAGCACAATATGTTTTGAAGAGGTCACTGGTGAACTACGAACCGTTGTCGGTGATGATGCGGTTCGGCACCCCGAACCGGCTCACGATGCCCTTGATGAACTTGACCGCAGAACCTGCGGGGATGGTGCGGACGGCTTCCACTTCAGCCCACTTGGTGAACTGGTCCACAACGACGTAGAGGTAGCGATAGCCCCCTGGCGCCCGAGGAAACGGGCCCAGGATATCCAGCCCCCAAACTGTGAATGGCCACGAGAGGGGTATAGTTTGTAGACCTCCCGTTGGCTGATGGATCTGCTTGGCATGGAATTGGCAGGCCTCGCAAGCCTTCACCAGTTCGACAGCGTCATTGAGCGCAGTGGGCCAATAGAACCTGCTGTGGAACACCTTGCCAACGAGGGACCGCGATGATGAATGATGCCCACACTCTCCACCATGTATATCTGCCAGCAGTTCCTTCCCTTGCTCCTCGGGATGCAAGATACATTGATGAGTTGGAGCTAGTTTTGTGTCACCCTATGTTATGATCATTACATGACGAACCGCATCCCAAGATAATTATCCATCATCGATCCGGTGCCTACGAGCTTTCCATATACTGGTTCTCTCTTATTTACTTTTCCGTTACTCTCAGTAATAATCACTACAAAATACCAAAAACATTACTTTTGCTGTCTTTACTTTTGTTACCGTTACCACCACTATCATATTACTTTGCTACTAAACACTTTGCTGCAGATACTAAGTTTCTAGGTGTGGTTGAATTGAAAACTCAGCTGCTAATACTTGAGAATATTCTTTGGCTCCCCTTGTGTCGAATCAATAAATTTGGGTTGAATACTCTACCCTCGAAAGCTGTTGCGATCCCCTATACTTGTGGGTTATCAAGACCAATTTCTGGCGGCCGTTGCCGGGAGCATAGCTCTATTCTTTGAGTCACTTGGGATTTATATCTGCTGGACACTATGAAGAACTTGAAAGACGCTAAGACAAAAATTTATCCCTCAATTACGAGGGAGGTAAGGAACTGCCATCTAGCTCGCACTTGATTCACCTTCATTATGAGTAAGCTAGCGACACCTAAACCTGCTTCGCTATTCGTTCCGATAAGTCGCATGTTATTGATGATGCCACTTCTGCTATGCATGATACTTATGATGAAACTACTTCTATGCTTGATACTACTGTGCCCCTTGGTGAATTTCTAGATGAAAAAATTGCTAGGGCTGGAGAGAAAGAAATTATTGAATCTGAATACGATAATGAAAGTGATGATGAAAATATGCCTGTTATTCCTGAGGGTTATGGTTTTTATATGGAATCTTCTGCAGCTATTTTTGCTTGCAAAGATAGATATGAGCTCAAGAGGTTATTAGTTAAATGGAACAAAGAATCTCTTCGAGACGTAATGAAACCTGACCTGCTTTTGCTACTTCACCTATTTGTGTTCTCGATAAGGATTATGAATTTTCATTGATCGAGATATAATTACTTTGGTTGAATCTGATCCTTTTATGGCTATGAATCTGAAACTGTTGTGGCACATCTTACTAAGTTAAATAATATAGCCGCCCTGTTTACTAATGATGAGAGATTGCGCTACTTTTATATAATCAAAATATTTCCGTTCTCATTAAAGGGTGATGCTAAGATATGGTTTAATTCTCTTGATCCTGGTTATGTGCGTAGTCCCCAGGATATGATTTATTACTTCTCTGCTAAATATTTCCCTGCTCATAAGAAACAAGCTGCTTTGAGGGAAATATACAACTTTGTGCAAATTAAAGAAGAGAGTCTCCCACAAGCTTAGGGGAGGCTTCTCAAGTTACTTAATGCTTTGCCTGATCATCCTCTTAAGAAACCTGAAATACTTGATATCTTTTATAATGAACTAACTGATGCTTCCAGAGATTACCTGGATAGTTGTGCTGGTTCTCTTTTCAGGGAAAGAACACCGGATGAAGCTGAAATTTTATTGAATAATATGTTGACAAATGAAAATAATTGGGCACCTCCTGAGCTAGCTTATGCTCCAATTACTGAGCCTATCCCTAAACCAACTCCGAAGAAGAGAGACGTTCTATTTTTCAGTCCTGAAGATATGCAAGAGGCAAAGAAATCTATGAAAGAAAAAGGTATTAAAGCTGAAGATGTTAAGAATTTACCTCCTATTGAAGAAATACATGGCCTTAATTTATCGCCTGTTGAAGAAACATATGGTCTTAGTCCTTTATTTATTGAAGAACCTCCTGATCCCGATATCCCGACACAGGTAGTAAAGGTAAATTCTCTCTATAGATTTGATGAGGGTGATATCCCTCACTATAAGTCTGCTAGACAATGCTTAGAAGAGTTCGATAATTTTATTGTCAAACAAGAAACTTTCAATGCTTATTTTGGTAGACAATTGAAATATGATTCCGATACGATTAAACGCTTGGGTGATTATATGGCTAATATTAGAGGTGAACTTAAACTTGTTAGCAAACATGCTTCTATGGTTACCACTCAAGTAGAACAAGTACTTAAAGCTCAGAAAGAAGTGCTTGATGAAATGAATAGTAAGAAAAATGATTATACTGTTAGAGTGGCTACTAGAACTGGTAGAATGACTCAGGAACCTTTGTATCCTGAAGGCCACCCTAAGAGAATCGAGCAAGATTCTCAGAGAAATAATATTTATGTACCTAGTTCTTCTAAAAGGAAGAAAAAGAAAAATGATAGGACTTTGCAAACTTCTAGTGAATCTATTGATGAACCACCTGAGAATCCAAATGATATCTCTATGTCCGATGCTGAAACACAATCTGGTAATGAACATGAACCTAGTGAAAATGTTAATGATGATGTTCATGATGATGCTCAACCTAGTAATGATAATGATGTAGAAGTTGAACCTGCTATTGATCTTGATAACCCACAATCAAAGAATCAACGTTATGATAAAAGAGACTTCGTTGCTAGGAAACATGGTAAAGAAAGGGAACCATGGGTTCAGAAACCCATGCCTTTTCCTCCGAAACCATCCAAGAAAAAGGATGATGAGGATTTTGAGCGCATTGCTGAAATGATTAGACCCATCTTTTTGCATATGCGATTGACTGATATGCTCAAAATGAATCCTTATGCTAAATATATGAAAGATATTGTTCCAAATAAAAGAAAGATACCGGAAGCTGAAATTTGCACCATGCTTGCTAATTATACTTTTAAGGGTGGAATACCAAAGAAACTCGAAGATCCAGGAGTACCTACTATACCATGCTCCATTAAGAGAAATTATGTTAAAACTGCTTTGTGTGATCTTGGAGCCGGTGTTAGTGTTATGCCTCTCTCTTTATATCATAGACTTGACTTGAATAAGTTGACACTTACTGAAATATCTTTGCAAATGGCTGATAAATCAACTGTTATACCTGTCGGTATTTGTGAGGATGTGCCTGTTGTGGTTGCAAACGTTACTATTTTAACGGACTTCGTTATTCTTGATATTCCCGAGGATGATAGTATGTATATTATTCTTGGAAGACCTTTCCTTAATACTGCAGGGGCTGTTATTGATTGCAACAAAGGCAATGTCACTTTTCATCTTAATGGTAATGAGCATACGGTACATTTTTCGAGGAAACAACCTCAAGTTCATAGTATCAACTCTATTGGAAAAATTCCATCGATTATATTTGGAGGTTTTGAATTTCCTCTCCCTACTGTCAAGAAGAAATATGATATACTTATTATTGGGGATGTCCATATCCCCGTTGAGGTAACCTAGTGTTATTCGAAATTTCTCCAGTTTCATGATTACCGGAATGAGTTTGTTAACAAGGCCTGATCAACCTTGTTAGTGGATTCCTTTTGATGAGCATGAGATGGGTGAAACTAGAAGCACAACCTTCTGTACCCTCTTTATATTTTCTGTTATTTAGTAGAAATAAAGTAAAATAGTATTTTTCTATCTGTCTCCCGACTTATCCGTGCAATATAAAAATACACCGAAAATAAAAATCCTCAGAATGCCATGATAATTTAATATGATTTTTTCGGGAATATTTGAGGTTTTTTAGTGCAAAAATCACCGCTGGGGCTGCCACACTGCCACGAGGTGGAGAGCGCGCCTACCCCCGGGCGCCCCCCTCGTGGGCCCATGGTGGCCCTCCTCCACTTATTCCTGCACCCATCTTCTTCCTATGCCTCACACAAACCCGAAAAACCAACTCAAGCATGAGTTCCAACCACTTTTGCTGTGATTTTCGATCTCCTTGCTCAAAGCACCTCTCGCAAAACTGCTTGGGGAGATTGTTCCTTGGTATGTGACTCCTCCATTGGTCCAATTAGTTTATGTTCTAGTGCTTTATTCTTTGCAAATTTGTGCTGCATAGGTGACCATGTTCTTGAGCTTGCATGTCAAATTTATATGGTTCCAAGTAGTTCTAATGCTTGATATAGGCTCTAGGAACTTGTAGGAGTAGTTGCTATCAATTTTAGTGAAGTTAGTTCACTTTTGTTTGAAGTTACTAAAAATTTCAGAAATTTTTCAGAGGAAACAATATGTTTAGGAAGATGTTCCAAGGTGGTTCTTCAAGGAAGCAAGGTCCTAGGCTTGCAATGCGTGATGCTGACGAGGAACCACCAAGAGACGCTCTTGTGAGGGCCTGTGAATGGCCTTCGGAAAATTTTATGGATCAAGCGGGAATCAAAGAAGAATTTAACGATATTTATGTAACGCCGGTCTTGTGGACTTGAGGTCGACAAATGCCCCAGATCATAATCTCACAAGTTCATTTGTAAGGAGGTTTGAGTATTCATCTTCGCGTAATTCTCCTTCAGTCATGTTTGACCTTTATGACAAATCTTATACCATGGACTTAGAGGATTTCACTTTTGCTTGCAAACTTCCATCTTGGGGTAGTGTCAGGGATCCCCCTAAATCTGAATTTTGAGACTTTCTTGCTAGTATAACTGTGGGGGAATCTAGAGATATAACACAAGCCACTATAGGGAGCATTCACTTTCCTGTTATACATTATTTTGCTCTCTTCATAGGTAGATGCATAAATGCTAAGGGTGAAGCATGTCACATGTGTGTCCCTGATCTCAGCATTCTCAGGAGTGCTGTGTTAGGAGACCAATATTATCATATGGGAGCCATTGTAGCTCGTAGGTTGCATCATAATAGATATAACATAGATTTCTTTGGAGGAATTTACGCAACCCGCTTAGCTAATTTTCTTGAGATAGACATTCGTGAGGGTGATATGGAGTTACCCCCTACTTATCTAGATTTTGACTCTATGGTTTCCCACCAGTTTGTTGAGAGGATTGAACCACCTCTCCAGTATCGACTAATCTTTAACAAACGACATGTTGTCCAGACATTTTCCTGCTCCTGCCTTCTTTGATTCTCGACAAAAGGAAGATATGTTATTGCCAGAGAGGAGGCAGATGAGTACGAGAGAAGAGCGGAGGCGGCTCGACGCCACGCTGCAGCTCAGAGGCGATAGCCAGCATCGCAAAGATGACCTGACTAGACCTACGGGTATCCGCCAGGCTATCCCTGGCAATAGACCAACTTAGGCCAAAAGCCTAACCTTGGGGCAGTACGTATTTCTCACCGACATTACATTTATGTTCACACACACTTATTGCTAGATGTCGGTGCTCATACTCTTTCACTGTAATATCCATGCTAGTTTATTTTCTTTTTCCTGCTTTCTTCTTGTGTGTTTAATAAACCTTAAGAAAAACAAAAAAAATTAGTATTAGTTTATTTTTCCTGCCTGTAGTAGAAATTAAAATGAAAACCCAAAAATATTTCCCGTTCTTCTTTTGCTTGTTGGGAGCTTTCCCGTGTAAATAGTTTTTATTTCTTTTCTTTTCTTTGGGGGTCAGTAGGAGAAGACCATGATTAAATTGTTGAAGTGGCTCTTATATGTATCATTGTTGATTTAACCAAGAGCCCATATTGCCTTGTCTTCTCCTGTTTATGGAATGCTCGCAGATTCTAGCTTAGTCCAATGCCCGTGCACTCTTATTATTATTCACATCGTTCGGTCGTGCAAGTGAAAGGAAATTATGATGATATATGATGGACTGACTAAGATGAGAAAAGCTGGTATGAACTCGACCTCTTTTGTTTATGTAAATATGATGAGTTCATCGTTCTTGATTCAGCTTATTATGAATAAACATGCTTTGCAATGACAATTAGAGATCATAGTTGCTCGTGCCATGCTTGATTAGCAATGAGTTATAACGGTTTACCTTGCGTGCCAACATGCTATTAAAATGGTTGTGATGTGGTATGATGGGGCGGTATCCTCCTTTGAATGATTTAAGTGACTTGTCTTGGCACATGTTCACGCATGTAGTTGAAACAAATCAACATAGCCTTCACGATATTTATGTTCATGGTGGATTATATCCTACTCATGCTTGTATTCAATGTTTATTAATTTTAATGCATGTTCATGATCTTGTCGCTCTCTAGCTGGTCGCTTCCAGCCTTTTGCTAGCCTTCACTTGTACTAAGCGGGAATACCGCTTGTGCATCCAATCCCTTAAACCCCAAAGTTATTCCATATGAATCCACCATACCTTCCTATATGCGGTATTCACCGCTGCTCCAAGTAAATTTGTATGTGCCAAACTCTAAACCTTCAAATAAACATTCTGTTTTGCATGCTCGAATAGCTCATATATCAACTAGGGCTGCCCTTATCTTCCGTGTTAGGCGGGTTATTCTCAAGAGGAGTGGACTCCGCTCCTCACTCACGAGAAAATGGCTGGTCACCGGGATGCCCAGTCCCATGCTTTATGCAAACTAAATCAAAATAATTGCAAACAAAACTCCCTCTGGGACCCGTTGGATGTTGGAGGCACTCGTTGTTTCGAGCAAGCCATGGATTGATGCTTCTGGAGGAGGGGGAGTATAAACTTTACCATTCTATTTGGGAACCGCCTATAATTTGTTTAGCATGGAAGATATCGGCATCTCTTAGTTGTTATGTTGACAATGAAAGTATGCCGCTCAAAATATAAATTATCTCTATTTCAAAACCGAGCTCTGGCACCTCTACAAATCCCTGCTTCCCTCTGCGAAGGGCCTACCTATTTACTTTTATGTTGAGTCATCACCCTCTTATTAAAAATCACTAGCTGGAGAGCACAACTGTTATTTGCATTCATTACTGTTAATTTATATCGGGTATGACTATGATTGGATCTCTTTTACCATGAATTACAATGTGTAGTCAATCCTTGATCTTTAAAGGTGCTCTGCATTTATGTTTTGCGGTCTCAGAAAGGGCTAGCGAGATACCATCTTGTTATATCATATTATTATTGTTTTGAGAAAGTGTTGTCATCCGAGATTTATTATTATGGCTCGCTAGTTGATTATGCTATTGATATGAGTGATTGTGCACTAGAAAAAAATACACTTCCGTGATGATACATGTTTGTCACAGTAGGCCGCGTTTTTTGTCATGCATGTACATCCATGACAAATTTATGATGAATCAAGATAGTCATACTGTCTTTGTCGTCAGAGAAGTGTTCCATGACATTACCAAAATTATCATCACGAAGTGTCCACTTCCATGACGATAAATTGCGCGTCACGTAAGTGCTTTCGTCAAGGGTGACCGACACATGGCATCCACCGTAATGTAACGCCGTTAAGCTATCGGGTCGGATTTTGGATCCGATAACCTGTTAACAGCCCCACCAACGGAAATTTCCACGGTAAAATTGATTGGGTGTTAGTGGGCGGATGTCGCCTGCTCATTGGAGGAGACATGCCTATGGTACGTCGACACGTGGCTAGGCCCAACAGAAGCCCATATAGGTTAAAAAGGCCAGCCCAGTCAAAGGCCCGTAGAACTTAATCAGTACTAGTGGGCCAGCCCAATAACGGCCTCGCTTAATAAAGGCCCATTTACGTACCAAACCAGATCTGCCCGTTAATTGTTCGCCCAATATTTGGGCCCATTTACGCCCGGCCGATCTGGCCCGTTAATTGTTCGCCAATATTCGGGCCCAACTACAGCCCAGTGACTTTCGGCCGTTAGAGGCTGATGTAGACATGGGCCCATTTCACCAAAGGTGACTTTCGCCCGAATGGCTCAGGTTGCCCATGGGCCATATATGGTCCGACGGGACATCGGGCCCACTAACGCCCGTGCTAAAGGTGGCAACAGCTTAAGCCCAACGTGACTTTGGGCCTGTTAAAGGCTGTCGCGTAATTCGCCCATTGATGCCTGTACTAAGCTTTCGGACTCTTAAAGGCCCATGATATCAGTGTGCGAACTAAGGCCCGAGATATGTTTCGGCCTGGTAACAGCCCGTGAGCTAACTGGGCCCATAACGGCCCGGTCTACATTTCGGCCTGCTGAAGGCCCGTCGATGACTAGTGAAATTAGAGGCCCAACATGCATTTTGGCCTGCTAAAGGCCCGTGGTTTCATCTCGGCCGTAACAGGCCAGTACAATATTCAGCCTGTTAATGGGCCAACACTACCTAGGCCAAACTAAGCGCTGGGTCGATAAAAGGCCCAACTAAAATATAGGCCGGTGTAAGTTTGGGCCTGGCGCAATGTGTGAAGGCCCCAATCATTCGGGCCCAAGAAAGACGCAGGCCAGCCCAATTGTGGCCCGCTAAAAACCTGGCCCGTTATCGAATGTTTCGGCCCGGTCAACTACATCTGATTTTTTTCTAGATAGCGAATGATGGCAGTAACTAGTAGGAATTAAGAACAAACCTACTCTATACAATAAAGAAAATACGGCATAGTAGCTAAGAATAGACCTACACTATACAATAAAGGATTTAAGGTATATTACATCCACTGGGCATCGAAGTTTGCCACCAGTTATCATAAAGCGCAACGAAGAAGCAGATTACAAAAACTGGGCACCATTGCAGCAGAACAAAATAATACTTGAACCGAGACCACTTCAAGACAGTTCAAGAAAGGTTAGCCTTATGGGGAACCGCTAACTGCAAGCTGCCGAGCAAGGATGTGAGACCGGCCTAGCATGTCGGTCATAGCTTCCGTGTGTAGCTGTTTAGCGATGAGGTTCTCATTGGTGTTCTCGCACAATCTTTCTTAGAGATAGGACTTCAAGTCGAAGTTGAGTTGCGTAATGCCTTTACGCTAGAACTTGGGACCAAGAAGTCGAACTGATTTAGACAATGAATTTCGTGAGCTTGTCTCGATCGTTAGTCTCAATTAACTTGAACACCGCATCAAGACAAGACTTTGGGGTTGTCTCGCTATCTTCAAGATGTTTTGCCTTCTTTGCTGCAATATATGTTGGGTTTGTCTCACAGCCTTCAAGAGACTTGTGCATGCCATCCGCATATCACCCTAAACAAAGCGAGAGATGACAGGTTTTGCACGTGTATAAACAAAGATGATAACTGTTCTGTAAATTCTATCCAATTTCAAATTAGAAAATAAAGAGTAAGTTCAAAATATCAATAGCATAATTTGGCATTGTTCATAATGCGGGGAGCTTCACCACACTACTGGATTACCATGTCAACATAACAAGCATAGATGAAGGGCAAAGAAAATCATTGCATCTATTTTGGATAATGTGCATGGCATGTTGTTCATATCATCAACCACATCAGTAAGATAAAACAGGAGATGACAAGGTGCAAACGTGGGCTGCTTCATCACACACTGGATTATAGATCCACAAAACCAAGCATACATATAGGGAGTATTAAGTAATGTGCATGGTATGAATAAGAAATTTGGTTTTACAAGTAAAACTTAGAACTTACGGTTCTTACGAACATGCATTTTGGTAGAAACAGCAAACTAAACAGCGAAACGATAGGGAGTATGAGCAAATTAAACAGCAGCTTGAGGATAAAGGCTTTAGAAGGACTGACTTACATTAACAGTTAACACCGGCTTTATAATGCCCTTCTCCATGTCAAGGGAAGGATAACTCAAGAATTTCAGCACGTAATCTTCTTCATAAGCATTGCCTGTACTCTACATTTTGTAGATAGTAATTATAGATATGATAATACCGAAGGGATAGAGGATAATGAAGATAAGATGCAGATTGATGCTACATAATCAACTACCAATCCTCGAAGTACAAGCGCACAGACAAAATGTAATCGACAAGAGCAATGGGCTACACTTCAGACCGGCATTGTTTGTGTATTCTACTTGTTGGTAAGATTAAATATAGATCTGATCTTTTTAGTAAATGGTGGGCGAGGAGATAAGATGCGAATGCTACAAAATGAACCAATCCTCTTCCCATAATACAAGAGTGTTTTAAACACTAATGTACTGTATAAAACATTCTTATATTATGGGACTAAGGGAGTAGCTGTTAATGTAAGTACAAGGATAGACCACGCTCAGTCCTTATAAGAGGACTGCAGAGCTAAACCTCTTCAAAAGCATTGGGTTGATTCTAAATTTGTGTAAGAGTCCATACGGATCTTATAATGTCCACCAAATGGACGATTATGAGGCTAACATGTGCAGTGATGCTACATAATCAAACAACTATGAAAGTAAATATGGTCATACAGGGCAAGAGGTACTCACAAGAGCAATGCAGTGTGCAGTATAGTTGCGAGATTCTGTGGTCCCTTGAGAACGAATGTTCTTCTACTAACAGTTTTCATACAAGTGAGACATTAAGGCAAATGCAGAAATGTAGTTCAAATTGTGATGTGATATCATAGATAGTACCTTACGCTGCAGCCGAGACCAATGTGTAACAAGATTATTCCAGTCACCGTCGGATAAATGTAGCACCGAGACTTTATAGAAATTTCATTCAGAGGCTTGCTATCGGCGCGCTTGCCTCGTAGGAACGATACTTCATCAACGAAAGTGCTTGAAAAGCGCAACCAACTCTTGCTCGTCCTCACAATCCAGTTTGCTCCTCGCCTATTTAAAAGAATGAAATCTTGTGTCTTCTGTCACAGAAACATATGCAGAATGACCATGAATAACATTAGTACATTACTTACGCGTAAGTTATGGAGGAAGACTGAAATTGTTCTGTGTTCATGTATAATCTTTCCATGAAGGAAAGATGCGCACAAAGTTCCTGACAACAACATAAGCTTCGCCTTCTAAACTGGGAAGAAATGGAACAGGGGTCCTATTTGCTGCAATTGGGGCTCTCTCTAGTTCGAAAAGGGATTTGGCAACCGGATTTGGTGTACTCTTTCTCGGAATGGGGTTTTATGTCAGACAATGGTGCTATGTCAACTGGCATAATCATACTGTTTGCTGCAGTTGGAGTCTGCTGAGTTGGGGCATCAGAAATGACCAGTGTAGTAGGGCTAGAGTCTGCTAGAGTTGGGGTATTTTGTGGGTCAGGTGATATTGCAACTACACCTATTGGGCTATTTGATTTATCAGGTGCCACTACCTTTTCCAAATACTTTGCTTGTGCTCCTCCACGATCAGCAATCACACTCTTCCTTTTGAACGTCTGATACACAAGAACAACATTTGAATGGATAAATATGGTATGATGACTGTCCGTGTCAAAACCGGCGGATCTCGGGTAGGGGGTCCCGAACTGTGCGTCTAGGCGGATGGTAACAGGAGACAAGGGACATGATGTTTTTACCCAGGTTCGGGCCCTCTCGATGGAGGTAATACCCTACTCATGCTTGATTAATATTGATGATATGGGTAGTACAAGAGTGGATCTACCACGAGATCAAGGAGGCTAAACCCTAGAAGCTAGCCTATGGTATGATTGTTGTTCGTCCTACGGACTAAAATCCTCCGGTTTATATAGACACCGGATAGGTTAGGGTTACACAGAGTCGGTTACAATGATAGGAGATCTACATATCCAGACGCCAAGCTTGCCTTCCACGCCAAGGAAAGTCCCATCCGGACACGGGGCGAAGTCTTCAATCTTGTATCTTCATAGTCTTGGAGACCGCCGTGACGATAGTCCGCTATCCGGACACCCCTAGTCCGGACTCCTCAAGAGCCCTCGAACCAGGCTTCAATGACGATGAATCCGGCGCGATATTGTCTTCGCATTGCAAGGCGGGTTCCTCCTCCGAATACTTCATAGAAGGTTTTGAACACAAGGATAGTGTCCGCTCGCAAAACGAAGTTCCACATAACACCGTAGAGAGAATAATTTTGCACAGATCTGCCGACGATTCAAGCGCGTGACATCACACCATGGCCAGGCCTTTATATGAATCGTTTTTTACTGTTCGACCTCAGCGTGCTTAGCGAGGCGGTTTCCTTGGCACGTCTTATCAAAGCATAGATCATGCCCCCTTATTCCGGGATTCTCATCAATACGGACGTGGGTAACCCATCCGCGCCATTGATTACGGCGCTTGGGAAATAAGCGAGTTTTACCAGGCTGGTGGGGGACGCATAGCTTTGACCGTCTATATAAGGGGATAATGATCCATCTTTTTACCCACGCCTTCTTCCTCCTTTGCTTATCCATTTCCGCGCACTCAAGCTCCAGCGCCCAAGTCCGCACATCTCACCTCAACCTTCTCCAACCATGTCGAGCGGAGGCGGGTGGATGGCCTCCTCCGCCACGGAGGGGCACATCAAAAGATTGCGGAGGCTGGATACTTGTCCGCGACATTATGCGCAAAGCTGCCCGGCGGGCAGCTTATTCCAACCCCCGGGCCCCATGAGAGGGTAGTGTTTCTCCCCCACTTCCTCCGCGGACTAGGTTTTCCACTTCAACCATTTGTCCGGGGGATCATGTTCTACTACGGCCTGGACTTCCACAATCTGGCCCTGAATTTCATCCTCAACATCTCGGCGTTTATCGTCGTGTGCGAGGCTTTCCTCTGCATCCAGCCCCATTTCGGCTTATGGCTAAAGATCTTCGACGCCCAGCCAAGGTAGTGGGCGGCCGCTGCCGGAGTGCGGAGGCGCCATGGTTGGCAAGATGGCCAAGGTCCTATGGCTCGAGGGCGCATTTGTGGAGACCATAAAGGGGTGGCAATCGGGGTGGTTCTACATCACCGAACCACACGACCCCGAATGGGTGGCGGCCCCCGAATTCAGATCTGGCTTCCCCACACGGCTCTCTTCATGGAAGGAGACGGGCCTGACGTGGGGGGATTCGGAAGAGCTATCCGGACTCCAAACGTGCGTCAGAAACCTGGTGGACAAGAATCCCAGGCTTGTCGACGTAATCCAGGTGATGCTCATCCGCCGGATCCTCCCATGCCAACAACGGGCCTTTAACTTGTGGGAGTTCGATCCGGCACAGCACCGAACCTTGAGCCGACTCTTCGACACTATGTACGAAGATGCCTGGAAGGTGCTGTTCAAGGGTGCTGAAGCCCCAACATGCGCTAACAAGGATCGCGGATACAGCTCGCGGCGTCCAGCCGGCGAGGTAAGTTATTTTACCCTTTACGGGACTCTTTTTTCATAGATTGACTCTACGTGGGATCTAAAATTCCCTAATCTTTGACATGACTGGCTGAAGATGTCCGGACAGATTAACTGTCCGACTCCTTTGCCGGAAGACCCGGAAGACGCCCGATTGACGGGGCTGCTGGCTCCGGCGCCCATGTGGTGCCGGAGAAGAAGGCCAAGAAGGAGGCCACAGAACTCAAGGAGCTCCCGACGCCAGTGCTGCCGATTCTGAAGCGAATCTTCTCCTAAGGACGAGGAGGAAGAAGAAGAAGCTCCTCCCCAGCCGGGAGGAGAAGAAAGGAAGGCCGCCCCAACCGGGAGGCCGGAGGGTCCAAGAAGGAAGAACCCTTCCTCCGGACTTCTCCACCAACGCCGACGACGACGAGGAGGATTGGCCTACAAGGGCCAAGCCTCAAGCGAGATCGTAAGTGTCCGGATACCCATGGCTTTTTATTATTGCAGAGTGTTCACTAATGTCGAACAACCGTGCAGCCCGCCCAAGGGCGAAGTTCGCCGATTCATCGAAGCGGGTCCTGGCTCGCCGGAAATGGAGAGTACTTCCCGACCGCCTCGCCTCACACCGCGGACGACGCCCCGTGGGGCCCCAAGGGGGCTTGGTCAAGAGGAGGTAGCGCCGAGGTGCCACAAGGCAACCTCCGGACTCAGCGCTGCGGGGGCAAGACCCCATTTGTTTAAGCTCACCCCTCGTCCGGACTCCATGCCGAACCATCAGCGTTCAAGTCCGCCAACGGATCCTTCGCAAGAAGGTAAGACGCCGTGTCCTCCGCCCAACCGAGGCACCGGATAGCTCTGAGGCGCTTAACAGCGCTTCCATCGAGGAGGAACACCGCCTTCGTTATGAGTGCGGTGATCCGACAGTTCAGTCCGCCAAGAGCGGATCGACCAAGCTCTGTACCAGCCTTCTAACAGGCTTTGAGGTAAGTTTAGAATATGTAAAAATATTACCACATAGACAAGTAGTTCTGATGCTTAGTTCGTGTTCAAAAGAAAAGCCGGACTAAGGATCTAAAAGATATACGCAGGAGTCTAACATAAGTATGTCAATATGGGAATGCAGGCTGCTGCCGACCTCTGCCAGACCGATCATGGAGGTCAATGCATTGAAGCAGTAACTCGAAGCGGTCCGAGAACGAGCTCGGACAAGCCAAGAAGGAGCTCGACGACAAAGAAGGTAAGTAATACCTTATTAAAGAAATACCTTATAGAAAAGGTTTTGGTTGCAAAAAATAACAGGAATAACTTGGGTACTACAGGGGCCACGAACGAGGTGGCGACCCTGAAGGAGGCGGTGTCCGTGGCCGAAAACAAAGCGGCCGCGGAGCGCACCGATTTCGAGAAGGGGGAGGCGCAGCTGGCCAAGGTACGGCGAGAGCTCCAAGCTCTCGTGTAAAAACACGAGGGTTTGGAGCGTGATTCAAAGACTCGAGAGTCCGAGCTCGCCTCTGCTCTTGAAAGTGCCAAAGCTGCTAAGGCCGAGGCCCAAAAAGCCCTTCAAGAAATTGAGTTGTTGAAGAAGATAGCGGCGGGTAAGGCATTCTTTATGCAAAGCAAGCATGTGAAAGTGAATTACCTATTACTTAGCCGGATTCGGAGCTCTCCAGGAGCATTCGCAGATTTGCCCCGTATTGTGTCTGATGCTGCCGCATTCTACCGCGCTAAGGAGGGGAGCTCGACGGAAAAGGTGTTCTGGTCTCAGTATGCTGAGGCCGAACATTCGGTGCCCCTAAGCGACCAGCTGAAGCAGCTGGTCGAGCTCCACAAGGTCGCCGAATAGGCCATGAAAGGCCTTATAGTGCGGCTGTGGCCATTGGAGGCCATGCCCGGGAGCTACTTTGGCTTGGTGCAGCGGCTGGTGGATGCCTGTCCATGGCTTGAAGTCATCAAGCGCTCCGTCTGCATTGAAGGTGTCCGTCGGGCCCTTGCCCGTGCTAAAGTGCACTGGGGCAAGCTGGATGCGGAGAGGCTTGTGACGGATGGGCCACCGAAGGTTCATGAGCATCGCACGCCCGAAATGTACTATGAGGGCCTCCTGAAGGGTGTCCGCCGAATAGCGGATGAGTGCTCCAAAGATGTAATTTTTGAATAAACTCGCATTTGTTATCCTGTACGCTGAAAACTTGTTCATATGCGCTAAGCAACGCTTATTAATTTAAAATATTACCTTCTGTGCGGCCGTTTATCAAATTTGAGAGATGGCAAGTCGTTGGCTTCAACCCCCATGCCACGAAAGTGCCGGGTGTTCGGGATAAACTTGAGCACTCTTGTTCCCATTCTTGGGTCCATCTAGGAGGCGCCAACACAACGAACAAGGCAACCGGACTTATAATGCTTGAACACTCTCACTTAGCCATAGAATTCTATAATTTTAAATTTCGTGAAGCCCCTAGTATTCGAAGACCGAAGTTTGGGGCGCTATCCACGCCTTTGGCCGGACAATTCCGCTCCTCGCTCTAAGCGGCATAAGTCTTTAGAGACCCGAAAAAACCTCTCGAACAGCGACCGGCTCTCGCCCTATCATGACGGTCAGTTTTAGCTTTCTCCACTGAGGTGCTCGACCCAGCTCAACTGGGGCACAATCGCAGTGGATCTCCCGGGGCTACCTTAGCCAATATAGCGGAACGTAAGGTACCAAAACACGGGAGCCGGGCAAACCCAACTATTGACCCAAGACATGATTCGGAGCCGATTCATATAATGCTATAAGTTCGGGGTGCCGCACTTGTGAAAGTGTTCGGACTTATCACACCATAATTTTGGGATACTTAAGCCCCTAGGGTATTGGCCGTACCAAAGTGTACGGTTGCAACATGTCGTGAAATGAACATATGTATATATAAAGGAAGTAGAGCAATAATAAGCAAAAAGCTATGTATTGTTTATTCAAAAAGGTACTGCAATGGAAGCAGGACGATACAAATAGTGCGATAAGCAAGGGATGGGACTATCTAACATGTCCCCCTCCAGGGGTAAGCTGCGGGATGGTATATAAAACAGGTATAATGCTCGTAATAGAGACCACCTGAACACTTGACGTGGCTTTCTGCTTCCCTGGCTGTTGCATCGTGAGTTCGGCAATTCTAGTGCCGGACAGGACTAATGAAAGACGGAGTCCTGAAAGTAAGAAAGGGGAAAAAAGGAAAAAAGAAAAAAGAAAGACACAATCGGGAGCCCCTGGTGCGGTCGAGCCGCATTCTTGGCGTGACGTGGTCTTGCACCTCCCCATATGCCCATGGTATCTCCAGAGCGTAATGATGTACGCGTAATACTAGCTTCGCAATTTCGTGAGGGCGGGGGTTGGGGCCGGATTGCTACGCGTGCATAATCGTGCCAGGCGGTCTTGTTGTAGGTTACTCCGGGCGCGCTTGACAGTGTCCAGACGCTTAGTGGCCGGAATCAAGAATTGCTGTGAGAGGCTGCTTTGTACCTCCGCCGCGAGGGCCGCCGTGTGCTCCTCCGTTCTGAGAGAGCGTTCGGTGTTTCCATTGACCGTGATTACTCCTCGAGGGCCTGACATCTTGAGCTTGAGGTATGCGTAGTGCGGCACCGCATTGAACTTTGCAAATGCGGTTCGTCCGAGCAGCGCATGATAGCTGCTGCGGAATAGGACGATGTCGAAGATTAACTCTTCGCTTCGGAAGTTATCCGGGGATCCGTAGACCAATTCGAGTGTAACTGAGCCCGTACAACTGGCCTCTACACCCGGTATGACGCCTTTAAAGGTCGTCTTTGTAGGTTTAATCCTTGAGGGTCTATGCCCATTTTGCGCGACCGTATCCCGATAAAGCAGGTTCATGCTGCCCGCCGCCCATCGACTCGTTAGGTGAAATCCGCCTATAATTGGGTCAAGAACCAATGCGCGGCCGCCGTGACGGATGCTAGTGGGTGGTCCTTCGATCGAAGGTGATCGGGCAGAAGACCATGGGTTGAGCTTCGAGCGACCGCTCCATCGCATATATGTCCCTTAGTGCACGCTCGCTCCCTTTTAGGTATGTGGGTTGCGATATCATGTTCACCGTCCGCACTTGTGTAGGAAAACCCTTCTGTCCTCTATTGTTCGGGCGGCCGGGCTCTTCCTCATCATCGCTATTCAGCCCCTTGTCATTGAGTTCGCAATTAACTTGCTCGCTTGCTTGAACACCCAATAGTCCCTTGGTGTGATTGGCTGGTTTTCGGGGTGCCATGTATCCGCACAAGCGATCGAGTATTCGGTCCAAGTTGGACGGGCCCCGGGTATTTCTTTTGAATGGCTTCTTCCGCTGACCGGTTTAGAACCTCTGAATCCGCATTGACGAATCGTATCTTCAGATATCGCCGCACGCGGCGCTTGTTCTTGTTGCGACGCCGACCTGCCATTGCTGTCCTTGGCATCCGACTATCGTGATGTTTGGACAAGTTGTTGCTTCGAGCTAGCCACCTGTCCTCTCCGCACAAAAGCGAGTCATGAGGGTTGTGAGGGCTGCCATAGATTTCGCTTTTCCTGTCCTAGGTGCCGGGCAAGCCACTCGTCATGGATGTTATGTTTGAAGGCTGCAAGGGCCTCTGATCCGGACAATCAACAATTTGATTTTTCTTTGTTAGGAACCGAGTCCGAATTGTCCGCCGATTCTTCCGCTGCTGAATTATGTGGCTAAGGTCATCGGCGCCTCGTGGTCGCATATATGTGCCCCGGAAGTTATCAAGGAATGCGGCTTCCGTGTCCTCCCAATAACCAATTGATTCTGCCGGCAAGCTATTGAGCCAATGTCGAGCTGGTCCTTTAAGCTTGAGTGGGAGGTATTTGATGGCATGTAGATCATCACCACGGGCCATGTGGATATGGAGGAGATAATCCTCGATCCGCATAGCAGGATCTGTGGTACCATCGTATGATTCGATGTTTACGGGCTTGAAGCCCTCGGGATTTCATGATCCATTACTTCATCCGTGAAGCATAGTGGGTGTGCGGCGCCTCAGATTGGGCTATATCACGACGTAGCTCATATGAGCTTTGTTCATCGTGTTCGCCCGCCGGTTTTGGTGTATCCGCGGCGGTAATCATCCCGCTGTTGGCGCCCACGCGATCCGTGAGATCGATCTTGTATGTTTTGCCTTATCCTCCAATATATCTCGCAAGTCCGGCGCGTTTTCCCGTGCCGTGGTACTTTTTGAGCGGCGTCGGGGTGTGGCTTGAGCGGAGGGCCGAGAGGCTTCTCTGTCGCGGCCAGGGGGTGGCCGGTCTGCCATGTCGTGCGCTGGCAACTTGGGTGCTTCCTCCTCTAGTCGAGGTAACGACCTGCGTTTGGGGTAGCTTTTGGAGGGGCGTTCGAGTTCATACTCTTCGGCTGCAAGGACTTCAGTCCATCTGTCAGCTAGCAGGTCTTGATCAGCTCTAAGCTGTTGCTGCTTTTTCTTGAGGCTGCTTGCCGTGGCTATAAGCCTGCATTTGAAACGCCCTGTGTTCGGCGGGATCCTCGTGCACGACAAATTGCGTTGCCGCCGAGGCTTGCCTCATCTTCGGAGGGAGGCGATAATTATCGCCCTCGACCTCTCTTTTCTGCTGCAGACCGTCAGGCGGACTTGCTTCTCCCTCCTCCCGCGCCGAGTCCTCGCTGGAGGGGTTTTCTTCGACCGTCCGGGTGTTATTATCTCCGTGCGGAATCGCTGTTTTTATTGTGGCGGATTTAGAGCGGCGCCACGACGCCGGCGCTTCTCGCTGTTTCTTGAGGGGTCATCCTCCGTTGTTCTCTCGCCGCTCCCATCTTTTGGGATGTCCACCATATATATGTCATATGACGAGGTGGCCTTCTAGTGCCCTCAGAGGCGCTGGTCTTGCTCGCCTCGGCATCGCCGTCCATACCGCCGATGTCTTCAAGTCTAAGTCTAGCATGTCGGTTAAATCATCGATAGTGGCTACAAAGTGGGTGGTGGTGGGCGTTGAATTTCTTCGTCAGTCTGCATCCCAACCTTCCTGTCCGTAGTCCGCCAGGCTCTCCGGATAAAGAGAGAGACTTTAGTGAATTCAGGATGTCGACAAAGGGCGAGTGCCGAAAGATGTCCGCGACAAGGAACTCCATGACCGGGCGCCCAATTGGATTCGATTAGCGGCGCGGAGGGTTCGGAGTCCGGAGAGGAGTCCGACACCACGAGTCAAGGTCTTCGCAGCGACAAGGATGGAGTTCGCTCGATCGCCGAGAGATTGTAGCCCCGAGGCAGTGTCCAACCACTCGCCCTCGATCGGGAATCCGCACCGGATTAAGGGTCGGAGCGGATATCGTGCGGCCTCCGTGGCACGCTTGGCTGCAGAGCTAGATCATGCCCTCGAGACAAGGCGGCACGCTATTGCGCTCGAATCCGTCAAGATCAAGTCTCCACGGATATCGACCGATAGTTCAAACTTCCAAATCTGACCTGATGGCCAGGGCGAGCTTCGATCTGCTCCAGACGCTGCTTAATTGGCCCGCAGGCAAAGCCGCCAACACGAAGATCTTTCCGGGGAGAAAAGTCTCACCCTGGACCGTGTCGTTGTTTATGATCTAAGGAGCCATCGGGCCTATCAGTGACGACACAGAGGAACTCTCAATGAAAGCACCAATGTCGGTGTCAAAACCGCGGATCTCGGTAGGGGGTCCCGAACTGTGCATCTAGGCGGATGGTAACAGGAGACAAGGGACACGATGTTTTTACCTGTGTTCGGCCCTCTCGATGGAGGTAATACCCTACTCCTGCTTGATTAATATTGATGATATGGGTAGTACAAGAGTGGATCTACCAAGAGATCAAGGAGGCTAAACCCTAGAAGCTAGCCTATGGTATGATTGTTGTTCGTCCTACGGACTAAAACCCTCCGGTTTATATAGACACCGGATAGGTTAGGGTTACACAGAGTCGGTTACAATGGTAGGAGATCTACATATCCGTATCGCCAAGCTTGCCTTCCACACCAAGGAAAGTCCCATCCGGACACGGGACGAAGTCTTCAATCTTGTATCTTCATAGTCTTGGAGTCCGGGCGTGACGATAGTCCGGCTATCCGGACACCCCCTAGTCCGGGACTCCCTCAATGATAGATGGAATATGTACTAAAAATGGATAGGCAGGGCGTATTCACATACACGACGTGTAAACTAAGCTAATGGCAGTTCAACAAAGTAGAAGCAATGCAAAGCATCAGTTGCAAGATATGTGCGAGCAATGTAACCTTGGAAAGTTAGAGCAAGTACGTTGATGGGTGAATAAGATAGGGCATATTCCTCCGACTCCTCCACTAGGGAGCTACATTGACTTAGGTCTCCCTCTAGCTCGTAATCACCGTTAGGATCATATTCTCGAGCATGAATCAGAGGTGGAGAGCGCTTGCATTGCATTGCATCCAGACTTGATTTCAGTCCCTTAATGCCAAGTTTGGCAGCCATGGCATTGTTCTCGCTTTATTCTTTTCATGCCGCAAGCTCATAATCATTATGATGCTGTTCGAATCTGAGATTCATGAAAACATAAAAGTTGTCGATTATCTATGGAATGCATTACGGATTCAACTCGGAGAGTGTCTCCCTATAAACCCCTGCATATGCAAAGTTCACCTCCCCAACCATGCTGACTGCACCACACACGTAAATACAAACCCTTATGTCTTTATAACAGCAGGCACACATTTCAAAACTGAAGTAGGAACATTAGAATCATATGAAATTCGTATTTTAACAAATAAACTAAGCAATTATGAGTGGCATAATGTTTAGCTTCAAGGGTGGAGTGTTGGTAGTGCGACACAAAGCAAGTAGGCAGATTGTATTCCATGTAAAAGATCGAAACCTATGTAAAATCTGGAAATGACACGTTCTTTCTATACAATGGAGTGTTCGTTACCCACACATGATGGAAGAGATCACATAGAGAAATACTATTCACTCAGGTCTACGGTTCCAATATTTAGAAACAAGGTGGTCCACCCTAAAAGAATATTGACAACAAATATGACAAGGCAAGCATAGATGTAGTGAATCAATCATTTACTTGTGAGCTTATTAGGACAAGTACGCAGAATTGTAATCGCAGAAGAGACCGCCCAAAATCTGAATGAAGAAGTTTGTCTAGCACTTATTGTTTGCAACTAATCGATGTGAATAATTGGATATTATATCGAATGAGTAAGAAAGACAAGTAAAATTGTCAACAAACCTGGCTTGCAGTAGTAATCTGGGTCAATGTCACTACGACCAACAATCCAAAATGACTAGTTTCGCTCCGAGGGCCGAATTTTGAAAACCCCGTGAACTTTAGAGGTACTAAAGATTACCAAATACATCTGAACCATTAAGTGTAGGTAGCACTGAGCACACAACAAACCCTAATGACAGTCCCGCCTAATGAGTAATGAATCAATTAGAAAATGGGTGATGAGGAGTGGCTGCTGAGTGTTGAGGACGTATCTCAGGATAAATCGGGTTGGCTTGGTGGGTGCTGCACGCCTGAGCCCTGAACGGACTGGGAAGGTAGGCACGGCGGCGCGCCCGGGCAGCGGTGACGCTGTTGGGCGAGCGGCTCCTGGCCTCCTGTTAGTCCGGCGTCTCCTCCTAGAGTCATGCCGTCCGAGGACGGCAAGTCGCCAAGCGAGGCAAAGGGGCTGGCAGTAGAGATCGGAAGCGCCGCAGTAACAAAGGGGAATCGGGGCCTGGGACGACCCAAAATCCTAGGGTGGGCCGGCCCACCGTGGGCACCCTGTAGAGATACACACCCGAGCGGCGAACATGCATTTTCAAAACTAATTTAGGAACATTTAGCTGACCAATTAAACAACTCTGTTTTTTAATAATATCAGATTCAGATTTGAACATCTAAGCTTGTTTAGCTTGATGCGTGAGTAGTGTTATTATGACACGAAGCACGATTCTGATCAGATAGTGATCATAAAAGGGGAAACTCTAAGCATATTTTTTTAGCAAAAGAGGGTTTCCCCTCCGATTTCTATTAAAGAAACCACCACGGAACCAACATGATCAATTAAACCCTAAGCATGATCAATTAAACCGTATTATGGTTGTGCCATGGCAGATTTGAAGCTGCAAACCGGAGAAATGATATTTAGCATCCATTGTTTGGTTCCAACTAAGAACTAAATTCTAAGAGCTGAAAAGAAAGTAGAGTAACCAAGTTAAGATCTATTTTCTAGTTGAGATCAAAAAGTTGAGATATGAAGTACCACCTCTCTTGCGGCGCCGTGTAGGCATCGGGGGTGCGATGGCTTCGGTGGCGTTGAAGCAGATCTGCGACGGTAGACGGGTGTATCAGGGGATAAGTCCCGTTGCAGTGGAAGAGAAGGTCGTGTGAGCGGCCCCGGCAAAGAGGACGACGACACCGATGAAGCGAGAGGACGCGATGCAAGGCCGTTGATCTGTCGCCATGGATGAGAAACGTCCCTCTCTAGCAGTGGACCACGCGGTCTTGGTAGGCGCTCCGGCATGGTGGAGGACGGTGGCGATGGATGTGGTGGAGGACGGCGGCGATGGATGGGGTGGTGGACGTAGGCTGGTGTGGGGATGGGGTGTTCTAGCGCGGACGGTGTATGAATGGGAAAATGGAGGGAGAGGTACGGGGAACCATATTTTTGGGACGCGCCTGTCTGAAATATGGGAAAGTTACGAACTTATCCCTTGTTTAAAATTTGGACGTCTCGTCGGTTGGGGATAGGACGGTAATCTCGCATCTCGCCAATATTTGCCCAGAGCGATTTCAAGCGAGGATAGGGTGGTTGGCACCCATGGTTGGCACCCATGGTGTATGAACGGGGCTGACAGGTAGGGCGGTTGTGTCACGTCTGAGTGAAGTTACAAACCTGCCACTATTGAAAATATTTGCCTACATCGATTTCGGCCGAGTCGAGTTTGTTTTGCCGCCCACCGTGTATGAATGGGGAATGGAGGGAGAAACAGAGGTCTTTCGGACGAGCTTGAATCAAATGTGTTTTGTCACCATGTTTGACGCCCACCGTGTCGGAATGGGCTCAGAGGCGGTCGTGTCACGCCTAATTGAAGTTACTAACCTACCCCTATTTAGAGCAGTGGAAATCGGGCCGATGGATTGTCCGTAATGGGTAGACAGTAATTTCCATCTCCCAAACACTTGGCTTCGGGCAGCCGACGGGAGTGGACATTTTGCTGCTTCTTTCAATTTTGGGACAATAAGCATCCACGCTACCCCGGCAACTAAATTGAATCCATTTTGTATTCCTATATGAATCTTTATAAATCATTCTATGTGTTTTATATATCTTCAAAAGGACAACAAAGATGTATTCCACTGTCATATATGAATATGGTTTACAAATGCCGATACTCAAATTCAGAAACTAGTATCCAGCTTTAAGGTGAATTAATATTTGGAACACTTCATGTCCAACTCAAATGTCACACGCAGCATAATGTGTACTCCCATTTAGATATGTACACAAGCGATGTATCAAGATTCAAATACCGAGTCAATCAACCAAGAATGTACAGAACTAACAGACATATAAATACTTATAGAGTATATGGATCAATAATATCAACTAACATACATAAGCCAGGCCGCTGTACTTTTTTTTGGCTACAACAGCATCCTTCTTTTTAGCCAGCATCTTGGCTCTTTCCGACGCGTGCCACTTATGGTCCATCTATACTACTACTATTGCTGAATGCACATTCAACCCGATTGGCATATTGTAGGTCTGGCACAGCAATCCAAATGAAATGTCTCCGAGTCTTATCAATTAATACAGACTTGTGCTCAAATAAAATTACAAACCAAAAAAAACAATTATTACATGAGCTCTAAAACAAATGGTTTGATTGATTACATGAACAGACAACACAAAGGTTATTCAACTATGGAAAGAACATTTCACCTATGATTTACCAAGTAGGAATTTAATTTCCTTTTTCCTTCAGACCTTAACAATCTGCTCAGCCTCAGCTTGCTTCATTTTGAAATCCACCAAATATTTAATGGTTGTCTTGAGTACTGCTTGTGATTGTGCTGTTTGCTTCCTCAACATGTCAACTTCATCTCTAAGTGCGAAGCAGTAATCTCTTTCTACCACTAGTTTAGCCTCTAGAGCATCAGAGTTGGCAATTCATAATGCACGATTAGGGCCGGTGCCATCTGTGGGATGATGCAACGTCCATGGGGACCTCGCTTTTGATCTTGGGCTAACCTGTTTTGCCATTAAAGTTCGATTGATTCAGAAAAGTTGAAGTTAGCAAAACATCTCAACTGGAGTTATAACAACAAACCAGTTAAACAAACAAGGAATTAAAGAGTTTCAATTGATTCAAAAGTACTAGTTATTAACATCATTGTAACCCGCTGTTGCAGCAGCAAAGCGCTTAAACAAACAAGTAGATATTTAAGTTAAGGCAAACAGTAATTCTTAACAGAAGTATCAAACACATAGATAGGCGCAGTCTACAATATGATTAACAAATGTGCCATTATGTAATTAGTAGCAAACTAAATTAAGCCAAGCAACATAATTGAACAATTTTGCAATAAGTGGCTAACTAAAATTCCGAGAAGCAGTGTAACTGAACTTACGCTAGTTCTTTGTACATGCACACCGCAACTTCTTTTTCGCTACAAGGTTGTACAAAGGAGTCCATGGCATCAATTGCTTGGATACGCAGTCCCAATACTTCTTTCTTCCCACACCGCATGGGTAAGTCGAATGGTTAATCTGGTAAGATGGTGCGCCCTTGATATGTTATATGAGGACGTAGTCGACTAGTTGTAGACAAACACATCACACTGGCTTTTACTTTATATTTCATGCGATTACTTTTGGCATATCGAGATCTAAGAAATCTACAATAGGATGAAAAGACTGGCATCCTTCACATTATTGGCGAACTCAGTTCATAGAAACAAGCAATTCAACCATTCTGTGGGTAAATCAAAAGCGCCCCTGGAATATTTTTCACTATCCAATCATACACGCAAAAAGGGGTAACGCCACCATAGGGGCTGGTATGGGCGGCCGCCTCAGGTGGCTGGAAAGTGTGCACCTAGTTTGAGTCATCCAGGTTGGCCCATGCTAGTTTTGTTCGTCCCAACGCACGAGCATGCAATGTAAAAAATAAAGAAAAATGTTTCAATTTGGATGGGCCAATAACATAAGTGCAAGGCAGTCCCTATAGCAGGCTCATGGCCCAAACGAGCGCCTCCCATATCGATCGACAGCAGAAAAATCCCAATTCATTCGCTCCACCTCCACCTGTTCGCTCCTAACCTAGCCGCCGCTGGATAGACCGACACAACACTTCCTCGCGCCCTTGTTGGAGGGCGGTCGCCGGGCTTCAAGCGAACGGAAGGACAAGAAGATGAAGATCCAACCCTGGGTGTAGCCTGTGTGGGAGGCAGCGGCGGCAGCACGAGCATGGCATCGAGCTTGCGCAAACGGACAGTCGCAGCTTGCAAGAGTAGCATGCGCAACGAGCAGGTACATCACATCCCTATTATATCTAATTCAACTCTTCAATTTCTGGCCAATAGTTAAACCTGACGGTGTTGTAAAACTGCTTGTATGTAGGGAATCTATGATAAAATGAAACCAATTTCTACTTATTTTATAACTCCCCAATCAATACCGAATCGACTAATTCGATGTATCTAATCAAGTTTCCGTGCAAACATACAAGCTCATGTTGTTCTTGAGCCTCAAGTGTCTAATGAACAGATCGCTAATGAAGGATTTGATGCAAACATTTTACATGCTCCCGGTGATGAACATATAGTGTCTAATGAGGGATCTAATGCAAGCATTTTGCAAGCTCATTGAAGGATTTAGTGTCTAATGATGATCTACTATGTTGAGAGAGACAGAGATTTGCAGCATTGATGACAAGCAAATTATAGTGCATTTTCATAGCTTGAGGAAACGCCGAGGCCATCTACCGTAAAGTCCCCATATCATGACAACATAGCATAAATACTTTTCTAATCTGTTGTTTGAAACTATTGGCATACTTGTGCAAGATAGATATATTGATATGCAGTTTATGACTGGTTATAATGTGCAATTACACTTCGATATTTTCAGCCGAGAACGAATAATTCAAGCAGTATGCACCATGTTTGTAGTCCTTGTACACCATGTTGCATTTTGTGTTTTTTGGTGCTTGCATCATTTAGTGTTTATAATCTGAACTACTTTGGATCATTAGCTGGTTTTCAAAGTGCATGTAGCTTCACATTTCTCAAGTTATGTTGATTTCAAGTGCAAGTGCCTTCGTATTTTTTAAGTTAAATGTTCGCCTCTGGTAACTTGAATTCGTGGATCAGCCACTGCACACAAATCATACACGAATGCCAGTACGAATTAAATGAAATGCAGGACTTACGCTAGCTCGTTGTACAGTGCTCATCGCAGCTCGCTTGCGCTTGGGATGTTCCATGTACAAGTCCATGTTACCACTTGCTTGGATGTGCAGGCCTTGTGCTCCTTGCATCCCCTCTCGCATTTTTGACACGGCTAATGGTTGATCAAATAAGAGGAATCGACCTTGATGTTGTACCGAGGATGATACTTACAAGGTTATACGGTGTGCGTGATGTGTACCAGATCCCGTAGTCTCCGCCATGCTTCGCTAAAAATGGATTTTCTTGTTTCGGATGATATCTCCGTAAGAAATAAGAGTTAAAGTCGAGTTGCATAGGCGTAAGCTAAGAGAGCAGTGAAAGGATATCCAAACATCGCCGGAACAAAGGCACAAGGGAGTGATATGTGGATACCTAGTTCGGGCCGCGCTTGGGCATGCTCGCTTAGCTAGAGTGCGGTCACTTCAGAGCCGTTGAGGGTGATGCGCAAGCGCTATTGGCCGCACGGATGCAGATCTTGAGTGGCAGCGAGCGCCACGACAGATGGACGAGACCGCTGGTGAAGCCCCAACGGCCTCGGGGCGGAGGTGCGACGATGTGCTCGGTGAAGTAGCCCCGTGAGCTGGGAGACGGTGTCGGTGAAGCGCACCTGATGCGGTGGAACTCGGTGTCTGTGAGGCACGCTTGTTGGGCGGCCGACGTTGTCGGTGGACCACCCGTGCGCGTGGACGAGGGCGAGATGAGGTAGCTCGTGCGGTGGTGAAGCGCGACCGCCGCCTTCGCTGCCGCCGTCCGCATAGAGGTGGGGAATTGTGGGGAAAGAGACGAGACGAGGGGCGATTCGAGGATGGCGGCGAATTAGGGATTTGAGCAATCTGGGCGCGAAGGGGACGGTGGAGAAGAGAGATTTTGCAGGGCTGGAATTAGGGCCGCCAGATATTTCAATCCAAACGGTAAGCACGAACTTATATTTTCGCTGCCCTTTTTTTGGGGAGGTGGTGGCTGGGTGCTACGCGTCCGTCCGGCACACGCGCACCACCCCGACAGATTATGCTGGTGCCTTAAGGCACCCGCCTTTGTGTCCATGACATGTGGGCCCAACAGGTGGCCGCCCACATGTCGGGCCACCCAAGGGCAGTTGCCTTTAAGGCACCAAGGAGCGCCCACCCGACACGACCCTCGGTCTCGCCTGGTGCGCTTACATTTGAGAATGCAAACGAATCTTCTTTCATTTGCAAACGAATCTGTATGTATTACATGCCCGTGTTTTCCTTGCAATAATTAGTCATTCGAACGAGATACTCCATCCGCTCACTTTTGTAAGTCGCTTCGCATAACTTAAAATGAACTGTTTTGCACATTGTCTGAATTGTCTTCAAGGTCTTATAAAAGTGAACAGAGGGAGTACTATAAATTAATTAATGAGGAGTTATTTGAAAAAAATCTAAACAGTACCCACGCTAACGTGGATTAGAGTGTGTCACATAATTAGTTATTTGAATTAGAGTGTGTGTCACGAAGTTAGTTATTTGAATTAGAGTGTGTCACGAGCGATCTCCAATTCTAACGTGGATTTCGATTTCACTATATCCATGCTACTTTTTTAATACAAATTCATATGTATATGATGAACACCATGGTAGTGAGAAAACTTTTGGATGGATTCAAACATATGACCTACAAAATAGCACAACAAATTGAGCCAATGTCAATTTTTCGAAACTTAGTATGGCACGAATTCGAAATAATTACCCGTATGCCTGGTCCTAGGTTCAAATCTTACAATGTACACCGAATTGAAACATCGATATTAAGTCTCGTACTATGTACATTCAAATGTTGCTTTTAGCCCCCCCCCCCCACGCACAAACGCTACATACTTCCTGTATCAGTCAATCTTCCTCTCCTAACCACCTGAGCAAGCTATCGGTTTCCAACACACGTTCATTCTTTCTCTCCATGTTTCGATCTCTAAGTCTCTCAACTACACACCCCCTTTTCCACTCCTGTTACCAAATGTATTTACCTCACACACCCGCCATTGCACCCCATGCCGATCTCTTTCTCTCCCCCCTCTCCCTCTCATGCTCTCGCGCTAAATACATGCATTGCCTATCTAGCCCCCCAACCTCTCGTGCGCACGAACGCACGTTGTATATCTAGGTCACTCCATCAAGACTGTCTCACTCTTTCTTCCGCACGGCGGGCCACACTCGCTCAATCTAGCTCTCTTTATCTGAGTCTCGTTTAACCTCGCTTTCTTTCACACACAAATGATATATCTCCATGTTCGGCCCTCGATCGACACACTCTATACTCTCTCACACAGATTGTCTATCTAGGTCAGTCCATCCAAGCCGCCGCCACTCTTTCGACCTCATGGTGGGCCACGCTCACTCTCTCTCTCTCTCTATCTATCTCTATCTCTCTCTCTCCGTATGTCTGGATTTACCTCACTCTTTCTCGGACAAAAACGATATATCACCATGTTTGAGCCCAATTCGACCTATTCACATTGTATACTCTCTCACGCACATCGTCTATCTAGGCCACTCTCTCCAACCCGTCTCACTCTTTCAATCGCACGGCGACCCTATGTGATCGGTTGACCTTGCTTCCTCCCACACACAAAATATATCTAAACGTCTGTGGATCGGATCATCTCTCAAGCTCTATCTTACAGCCTCACCCTTACCAAAAGCTCAATCGCACAATATCTCTCCGGAGCATATATATTTGTTCAATGAATGTCGGACCACACTCACTTTGTCTCTATCTATATGTCTCTCGATTGACCTCGCTTTCATACCGTATCTTCCACGCATTGAAGCTACTACCTCTCCATCCTCGCAAAGCCGGGCTATTTACATTGCGAGGGGCACTCCAACCTTGGATTAATTTGTGTAGGCATTTATTCCGTCGGTTTAGATTATATTTTCGTAGCATTAGGCCCACAACTACTCCAAACGCCGCTGCAACCCACGCAACTCCCCTAGTTGATTTCCTCTGCTCGGTCATCGCTTCTCGCACGCCCTTTCTCGCCTTCAACGTCCGCACCATGGTATTATTGAAAAACTATGTTGTTCTCTTTAATTATTATAAATAAGCTACAAAACTACACAATCGATAGTCCACTTGAATGGAACAAATTTCACCCACAAATTAAAGTGCTACAACTATACACCGAGGGGCCCACATGTCATGAAACAAATTTGGACCCATATACAAATTAAAAATAAAGGACGAGGATCGAACATGAGACCGGGCCTTCAAGCCGCACGCCAATAGGCAACATACGAGAATAGCAATGTTTGTTGTACCCCTTTGTTCACATAATGTTTTTATATTACCATAGCCTAATTAATGGATAACATGTAATATTATTTTTAGTACTATTTTCCTTCACTTACTGGTGGGTTCCATGTGTGCTCTCTCTCCCCCTTCGCTTAGACGACGGGCAAACAGGAAGAACTCATGGCGATGTTGCCGCTGACCATATCTGGACGCTGCTCACAAGTCACGGCACCATTTTCACGCATTAGCAGCACTAGTCACAGGTACGTGCAATGCACGTTAATTTGGAAGTATATTAAGTGCATGCGGATATTAACTACTAGGATATTATTTGCGTGTTGTCATGTGATTAGCACTATTTTTGGCATGAAATTAACTGCATGCTAAACATGTTGAGCGCTCGACATTGAAGCAGTCTAGGTCGTTGGATGACAAGGAATACATGTGGCTTGATGACGTTTTATATTTAATTTGATACGGCTCTAGCAGAACATTCAATCGATCAAACCATACATTTCATTCAGTCTGACTCCGACTTTAAATTATACGACAATTGATATAAAATAAACGGAAATGATAAACGTTCGGATTTTAATCATGGCAATCCGAATGTTTTTTCATGGCAAATTTAGATTACGCGGCGCGGGCGTATGCTCGCGGTGGAAGCGGCTCCTCACCGCGGCTCGTGTGTCGTCGGGCCATCGACCGATAGCGACGGCGGTGTCTTGCGCCGTTGTTGGCGTATTCTGGACATTGGCCTAGCTTCAAGGAAAGCCAAATGTTCGACTTCGAGCGAGTCAATCGGCGGAGGAGGCGATCGCGCTGGTGCAAGGAAGCGGTCGACGGCGGCCATCCATGCCGCTGAGGAGGGCACTGGAACCCGCGCGGGGACAAGCGCTGTCAACGGCGTGGTGGAGACATTCGTGTGCACGGGAACCGGCACGGGCGCATGCGCTGGCAGGTGCACGGGCAACGGCATCGGCACGCGCGATTGCCAGCATCGCAAGAGGCGCATGCGCCGCAGGTGCACGTGCACGCGAAAGTCGGCGGGACCTCGTGGAACCCCGTGGCATCAAGCTCGGCGACAATGTGCGGCTCCCAGCCCATCAATGCCACGGGATGGGTGCGGGCGCAGTCGGGCGACGGAGCCGAACGGAGCGGGACAGCGCGCGCCTTCCCGCAAGGCCGCCTCAAGCTCGCCCCAAAGCGCCTTATGTTCTTGAGACTCCGCTGGGTGTCTTCTCATGAAACCGAACACTAAGGGCAGACCATCGTGATGCGGCATGGCGACGCTTAGGTCGCTAGTTGGAGGTAGACGACGAGAATCGGAGAGGAAGAGAGAGGATTGTAGCGATACCGGTAGTGCGGGGTTGATTTTAAATCGCGGCGCCGGCGACATTAAAAGTGGGAGCAGTTGGGACGATGGTGGGAGGCAGAGCTCGGTCAAAGGGCTCGCCTCCCGTGAGTCTCGCACAACGGTCTGCCGCATGCCTCCTCGATAGCCGGCGCAGCGGTCCGCTTCGCACGCCTCCCGCCGACTCACATGCTTGCTGGGACGGCACTCGCCGATGAGAAGCGGGACTGGGCGGCACGTAAACGCCCACGGTTTCAATAGTGAAAGCGTCACTTTAACATGACAGGTCTTTGTTCCAAAATACCTTGGCTCTTCATTTGTGCAACTTGTCATAAGCAACTTGTCTCGAATTGAAGAAAAACTTACTAAGTAATATTTGTGCCATATCACGTGACCATGCTCGTTTCAAGAATTTATGCTCACTTTTGATTTTCTGAAATTTAAGATCCAGGATTCAAACAATATCATAACCTGCATCATGCAATAAATTTTCAAGCCGTACATCTGTCCCTGTTGTATTTCTTAAGAAAGGATTTGGTCAAACATTTTGCTTAGTTAAACCTCCTTTTCGTTTATAGGGCTCAATTGAAAATCTCACCAACCAAGGTAGATGGTGAGTGGTGGAACAATTGTTGTAGTTTGCAAAACCACTCAATTAATGCGCTTGTTTTCTCAAAATTGTGTTTATGAATGCATTAATTGCAATGCATGCATGCATAAAGTACATGCATTGGTCAATTTTCTCTTAATACTTGCATGTAATGATTTATTGCACCTTGAAATCTGAACATGTGATGGGGAACAACCAAATTGAGACTTATAAAATGGAAAACTAAAATTTTGAGATAAGCCCTATAAACCGGAAAGGAGGGAGTAAAAGGATAATCCTCCATCAAAGGCATTGCCCGATATATTAACTCAAGTACTAGGCACGAACAAACGGGCTCAATTTCGTGCTCATCCCGTGTAGTAGTAGTAGTAGTAGTAGTAGTAGTAGTAGTAGTAGTAGTAGTACTAGGCAATGCAGTTGACGGTGACCTTGACGAAGCGGCGCATCGAGGGAATTGAACTGCGCTCGCACGGTAGGTAACGTTGTCTAGTTACTAAAGCATCCTCCATTGTTCATCGGTAGTCATTATGGACCGGGACATGAGGGGAATTTCCTAGGGCTGGAATTCTGGCCGCCAGATATTTCGACTTGAAACGCCGAGGCTCGATCGGTTGGGGTTGCCTAATGTGCATACCACGACGCCACCGAAGGACACGAGCCCGCTTTTTTAGGATCAACACGAGCCAAGGTCCGGCTGGTACGCCGTGGGTCCTACCATTTGAGAATACGAAAGGAACCTTTAAATTGCCGAACTAATCTATGTGTATTACAATACCGTATTTTCCTTGCAAATACTAATCTCAACGTGGTAATTGATTTATGACGAGTTGTTGAATTAGAGTGAATTTGTGATATAGTGATCTCAACATGGATTTCACATTTCATGGTATCCCTAGTAAGTTTTTCAATGCAAATTCAAATTTAAAAGATGAACAATATGGAGGTGAGAAAACTTTGTATGTATCAAGCATATGACCACACACACACACACACACACACACACACACACACACACACACACACACACACACACACGAACACAACAACAATCCAATAAGTATAGTGCATCTATTTTCCAACCCATGCATGTATGACACGAGTTCAAAAATATTTCTATTCCTAAATATTAGTCTTTAGAGAGTTCAACAAGTGACTACATACGGAGCAAAATGAGTGAATCTAGACTCTAAAATATGTCTATATACATCCGTATGTGCTAGTCCATTTGAAGCCTCTAAAAGACTAATATTTAGGAACTAAGGAGTAAATGTAAGACATCCATGGTCCTCAGCTCAATATTTAAAATGAACATGAAACTGAAACATGAATATTAAGTCTAGTACTACAAGACATGCAAATGTTGTGTTTAGGCGGAGCTATGATTGTCGGGGTCAACCCTCGACCTTAGATAAAATTGTGGAGCTCTGCTTAGGGTTGTTTAGATTATATTTGTCCCCACCCTCCCAACCACCGATTGGTTGTGCACCCCACCCCTCCTCCCAGGAGAATATCATGTGCCCCATACCTTAGATGCTATATGCCGATACGAGTTGCTTGGAGCTTGTAGATCTGAGATATAGCAGCTCACATGATGTGTCTTAATTTTTTGCAGAAACCTTGATGAGTTTGAGAATTGCACACAATTTGTACAAAAACTACTTAGATGCCCTTTGATCCCATATCCAACGACTCGAGCTCAGATCACCGTAGCATCTAAGATGAAGGAGGACATCATATTCTCCTGTATGTAAGAATATCATGTGCTACCACACCTTAGATGCTTTGGTGATACAAGCTCTTCGGCGTTGGATTTGTGACCCAACACCTCCTCGGTGGTTCGAATGGTTTTTTGCAGAAAAGCCCCAAAAGAGTTTGGCCACTGCTCAAATGACCTCCAAGCTCGTATCACCGTAGCATCCAAGCTGCGATAGCACCTTATGTTTTCTCACACGGGAGAGTATGAGGTGCTCCCGCACCGTAGATTCTATGGTGATACGAGTTCACTGAGATCTAACGCCCACAATAGGAGGTTTGAATGTTTTTGCAATATACGGCCGATAGAGTTTGGGAAGGTCAAGCTTGAGAACACTTTAGCACCTTTGAGTTGCTCGAAAAGCTCATTGATGTTGGGAAGTGGATACTTGTTCTTGATAGTCTTCTTATTCAATGGACTAGTAATCGACGCAAAGTCGGTCCGCACATCCTTCTTTCCGACAAAAGAACACACACAACCCCAAGGAGATGAACTCGGTCTGATCAAACCCAGACGCTCTTGTTCATCGAGCTGCTTCTTCAATTCTTCAGCTCATTAGGTCCAAGCTTGTATGGACGCTTGCAACGGTTCGCCGTGCTCAAGATCGATAATCTAATTAATCGGCCGGTGAGGAGGCATACCCGAAGCTCTTCTGAAAGACATCTTGGTACTCACAAACGACCGAATCGAGAGATAGCATCCAATTCGCCTTCTCATTGAGAGAAAACAACCGAATGGTTTCATCACGAGCGCATAGATGATCACATCATTAGAAGAGTGAGTCAATTGAATTTCGGCAGCACAATCAAGCTGAGCTTTGTGCAGGAAAGCCATCCGAGAATAAGATCAATATCCAGTCACAAGGACAATTGGTTTAGCTAAAAATCTATAGTCTCCTATCTTGATAGAAACATCGAGCAACCAAACTAGAAGTCATACGCTTCCGGAGAAAAATAAATCTTACTTTGACAAAATTGTCAACATTGTGCTTCTTGATGCAAAAGGATATGACATGAAAGAATGCGATGCACCAAGATCAAATAAGACTTTTGGGAATATCATTAATCGAAGATTACCCATTATCACATCGAAGAATCCTCCGCTTGAGCTGCATTCATCATATTCACCTTTGCAGACTTGGGATTATGCTTGACCACCGCATTGCTGGAAGATCTCACAGAGGAGGAGGCGGAAGGCGCTTTGGTTGAAGCACTTGTTCAGATAGTGACCTTTCTGCCGACATTTGTTGCAAGTCACCTCGAGAGGACGACGTGATAAGGAGCATTTGACCTTGGAGCTTTGAATTAGACTTGTTCTCGATAGCTGGTTGGGCGGGTGGGAAGATCCACGCACCACCAGTTCTTCGCCGATAAGGGTGACGAACAGAGGATTAGGAAGGTAGAACTTCGCTGCTTAGCCGCCACTTGAGAGAAGAAGAAGAAGACCCAATCTGCATCCCCGATTCTCTTCTAGAAGCCTCACATTTGAGTTGGGCAGCTTCGCTTCAAAGGCTGTAGAATTCATCATACGCTCAAAAGCACGAGAGCTAATTGCGATCTTCTAAGACCACTCAATTGATAGATCATACTCTTTTCATCACGCCTTGCTTAGCAAAGCGAGCGAAGCTCGAACTGGATATTGTATTGATACATGTTGTTGCCTTGCTTGAGATTATGGAACTCCTCACGCTGCTCTCAACAACACTTTCTAATGTGGTGAGCTTTGAAGTCTCATGAACTCATCCTGTAATGACACGACCTCCTCTCGAATCTTTGTATTGGTACCACTCAACAGCTTGGTCCTTGAGTTGAAACGAAGCAAACTTGACAAAGTCCTCAGGTCCTACATTTACATTCAAATGTTTGCAGATGTCCACAAGCCAATCATCGGCTCTGTGGCCTCTATACGTGTCGAAAGACTTCGGCCGATTAGCGAGGAACCGATTGAGGGTAGAAAAGTGCCGGTTGTTGCCTTGGCCTTGATTTCCTGATTGCCTTGCCTTGGGCACGCCTGCAAGAGTTGCAAAATCATCAAGCATTGGCATTGGTGGCTGCCATGATATGCATACTCCGAGATGGAGGTGGAGGTGGAGGGTCTTGACCGACCCCATCATTGCGCTCCGGATTCCAGACACATGGAGCCATCCCAAGAGGGTGACATCCGCTAGCACTTGATAGATAGATAGATAAGTTGAATCAATGGATAGAAATTGCAACATATAGTCTTCACAATAAACATTCGAACAAGGATGAACGAATGAATTCCAAAGCTAACATCACATCATTAAGGTGAGAAGCCACTTGATTAAGGGTTGATGAAAAAATAACAAGGTACATCGAACAAATATGGTAAGGATTACCCAATCACAAACCAAATATTCATGGAAGAAATGCTAGAGCTACTTGAATCTAATTTATAAACTCCCTAAACTTTCTGGTTATGCAATCCGTGTTGGGGACAGGGACACAAAATATATCACCCAAACTAACAATACCTAGATCCAAATGTATCCATCCACAACACATAACCAAGAAACCTTCGGAAATCGTGTACCTCGACCTTCTAAAAGCATCCGTTATATTTAGTCATGGCAATACCCGAGCTCGCCCAAGATCGGGTTATCGGGTTATCTCACCAACAACCGACAAAAGAGATTTTTGATGTCGGCAAAGTCATTCCGTAACTGCAACGATAAAATTGTGACGACAACACCTGGAGCTCAACTCCCCGACACCGCCACAACCCCTAAATGTCGAGGCACCAAGAACAATGTTCTCGCTACAAAACCATCTGAACGATTCCAAGATACCCATGAATGTGCTTCATATGGTTCATGTTTCGTGGAGTACTGTAGCACCATACTCTCCGTGCGCTGTGGACCTAGTTCTGTTAACATTGATCTCACCGTTCATTCTCGACCGGACAGTCAGAAAAGTGGTACTATGTTATATATAGGAGTAGTTGACATGCGCACAACATCATTTGTTATCGTCATATCTTACTACACTAGCAACAAGATTGTGTAGTACTGACGTATGAACCACTGCACATGCCTAGTAGTAGGAGCACTGTGTATGTTCAAGTGGCTGTCGTGTTTCGCACTCCTCCGTCATAAGAGTGGAAACGCTGACTGTAATCAATTTTTTATTCAGAATGAAAAACAATGGACATGCTCTACCGTGCGGATCCTCCTCCAGCCATGCACTAAATTACTCACTTTCGCCGACGTGTGGGACAGCCAGCACCTGGGTCCACCAGCCATGCACTAAATTACTCCGTAGTAGAGTGACAGTAGACTACCCCAATCAAACCGCCAAGAATGCCCAATGAGCCGTCAAATCACAAAACCCCTCCTTTCCAGTGATGAAGTTGACTGGACGAAGCAACCATCATTTCACTCTTCTCTCTCAGCTTCCTCTCATGAAGAAAACCCCACTAACTTCGCTTCTCCCTCATCTCGTTCCTCCTTTCACTCTTCTCTCTCAGCTTCCTCTCTTGGATGGACGCCGGAGCACCGCCGACGTGATGTCTATGGCTCGCCAACACCGTCGAGGCTCATGGTGCGAAGAAGCGCAAGAACCCCGCCGAGACTACATGCAGACAAGCTCAAATCCATCGCCTGTCCAAGCCCCTCTCGGGATCCCTCATTAAGCAAGTCCGGTAATGTCTCTTGTTGATGATCTTTTCTCGATCTTGATTGTGTTTTTCATCTAACACGCAGTACTAGTACTGGTAGTACAACTTTCTGGGTGATCTTGCATGTGATTTTTGTGTGCCAAATGACGGTTCTAAATTCCTCTTTTGACCAAAACATGCGAGAGGTTGACACTGATTTCTTATAGATTACTTTCAACTACTCCCTCTGTCCCAAATTTCTTGTCTTAGATTTGTCTAGATACGGATGTATCTAATACTAAAATGTGACTTGATACATCCGTATCTAGACAAATCTAAGACAAGAATTTTGGGACGGAGGGAGTACTTTATGAACATCAATGCTACCTTTTAAGAGGGTATATTTGCCTCAGTAACTTGTGTTATGGATATTGCATGTAATCCCTCTGCTCTCATGCCTTTGAAGACATGTTCTAGTGTCTTTGTTCACTCATTTCTGTGCGTATATGTAGTCATATATGGAGTATAATATCAAAATCATCTTATATTTCTGAACGGAGGTAGTAATGAAATATGGTTTCTGTTTGAATTAGAACCAGGTCCGCGGTGGAGATGAAGTTCTCAAAGTCATGCCGTGAACTGGAAGACACGATGATGAGTTCTCTTCGCTGAACTATCCAGCTCTTGTGTCCTTGTCGCCACGTGTCCTGAACTAGTGTTTTCCTGTAGCATTGTTGTTAGCGTGTTCTCGAGGTTGTACTTGACCACAACAATTTCTGGTAGTGCCTTCGATTACGAAGGGTGTGGTTCTTGTAAAGCTTCCCAACAAATCTGATGCGGCCTGTCTTCATCATCATGTTTATGAGTGGAAAGACCACTCTGTTAGGTTCTCCAAGGTTGACAAGATGGTGATGGTGCATGTAGACATCTCACACGAAGTCCATGGCCTAGTCAATTATGCGGGGTTCATCCCATAGGTCGGTGGCAAGAAATAGTCTGCAGAGTTTAGTTAGTGCAACTTTCCTTGTCTCGTAGTAAGTACTATTGTTCAAGACTTGATTTGTGTTTGTGAACCTGTATTGTTTATTAGTACTGCCGCTTTTGGTGTGTGGTCAGTCCTGAACGGTCTATGTTAATGTCTGTCCACTCAATTCATCAGTACATTTTGAAGTATCCAGATCATATTTTTTGTGAGGACGGTTTATCAATTATGGTTACACTCCAATATCTGTATGCATTGCAGGGTTTATCGCACCCACCAGGATTTCCATCCCATGGATGTTCGGTCCATACGATTTGTCACGACCTTTGGACTGTCACTGCTTGTGGGAGTAGGCGGGGCCCCCGCATGCCACGCGTAGTTGGACGATCAATCTTTTGTTTAGTACTTCAACATAGTGATTTCTGGTAAGGATTCACTCGTGTCACATCAAGTAAATCTTATTGATTTACCGTCTAAATCTTATTGATTTAATGTCATGTTTTCTTTCTTTCCTGCAATTTTATGATGCAGGTTTTGCCATGTGACATTCATCACCGAATAAACCGCTTGGTTTGCTCTCGATGGCTATTTTGCAGGTTTCACTTCTTATGTCGTGTCAAGAATGAAGGCACTATCCATCACTTATATTATCGGAAAAATTGGATCAGCCTATTGTCCGAGTACAAGCTGAATCCCTATGATGAACTGCAGTTTGGTTTAACAAAACGCCACAATTAGTCCTTCTCGCGTTTAAAAGAAATGAAGAAAAAACTGGATCACGATCCACGGATCCTAGTCAAGTTAGAAAGCTGATCATAGCAGACCGATACACGATCGTCGCTGTCTCGCAGACAGATCGAGCACCGGCGAGCTGCTCTAGCATCGACAATGCAACAGCTTCGATCGATCCAGGTGAGGATTGGGCACCGACCGCGTCAGTGGATTAGTCTGATCTACCGGAGGATCGGGCATCGACACCGGCACCAGCTCTACAAGGAGCACCATCTCCGGCAGCAGCAGTAGCTTCGGCACCTGCACCAACACTTGCACTTGCATTTGGTCCGGCCCGTGCAGTTGCACCGGCACATAGACTGGGCTGCAGTTCGCACTTCATATACCAAAGTCCGTACACAAACCGACATGTCCACCTTCTTGGTAAGCATTGGCCGCCCAAGTGCTTCGTTCTTTTTTCTTTCCGTGTTGTTTCACATGATTCACTGTGTTGATCTAACTGTTTGGGTATGTCTTCTTGTTTGCAAACAGAGAATTCCTAGGGCAATGAAGGAGTCGTTCAACTACCCGGGCGACCGCGGCCAAGTCTCTCTTACCATGCGCAACCTTGGTGTGAATGAACCTGCTCAATATACCGTAAGTACAAAGGATAGTCGCATGATGATTGATGCTAAAGGATGATCAAGGTTCAAATCTAAATCATATGTTGCGGTAGGGGATGATGTCAAAACCGAACTTTCTCGGCAAGGAGAGCTGGTCCAAATCAACTTTGAAATTCTTCAGTAGCAGCACGCAACTGCCGAACTGATCTATCCTCCGAGAGATTTTGATGTAATAATCTGCATGGTGAAACAAGTGTCCTGTGTGTATAAGTAGTGACAAAGATTATTTATCACATGGTATATCGTTGATAGAATTGCAACTCGATTGCTGGTTAGGAACCGCTGCTCGATTTCATTCCAACAGCTGCCGTGCTTTATTCAATTTTGTGTATTCGCCTTGCGACAAAGATCTAAAACCAGCGCAGCACCGATCGCTTGCAATATGAAAAGCGCTGAGGTAGAACACATGGGCCCCCAAACATGCGAGTCGGCCCATGCCCAAAGTCCGTAACCGTGAGCCTATCTCGAGTAAAAAATAAAAAATTGAGTATTATATTCTCAATGAACCCCATAAAAAAATCAAACCCCATAATGCCCGTGCGCTGCGTAGGGAGTATATTTCTCGGCAAGGTGAGCCTGTGATATAAAGATTTGTATATTTCTTTACGAGGGAGTATCTCTCTGTCAAAAAATATATTTATGTGTAACTAGTTACTCCTGTCTTTCTACTTCCTTTCGCTGATATGTGGGCAACCGACAACGGGTTCACGTGCCATATGCACAAATTAGAGTGCACAACTTCATGGTAGACACACCCGGTCGAAGCGCCAAAGAATGCCCAATGAGCCGTCAAATCACACCCCCTTTCCAGCTTTAGCGATGGTCGGACGGACGAAGCGGCAATATTTCACTGGCCTGAATCCCTTCTCCTTGTTCGCTTGTTCAGAGAAAACCCCGCCGGCGATTGCATATGGTTTTCATGGAGAACCAGTACTAATTCTTCATCCATCCCGATAAATCCAAGTCCCTTGGTCGCAGGTAATCCTAGGATGGCAGCCGCTGTTGATGCATTTTTCTTCAGATCAATCTAGTGTGTTTCATTTGCGATGGCCCAAAGTGCGAGTACCCTATAGATTTTTGCGCCCTCAGCGAGACACCACACTTGTTCCTTCTCATCCTACCACAGCATTTTGAAACGCGCACTGTATGTTCCTAGAATCCTCTTCTCTATCCGGGAGGGTGGGGGTTTTTTGAACATGCTGTGTTATCATATTATTTTTCCTGCAGTGTATTATTTGCTCTGCCAGAACACATGTACTCAAGATGCTCGGCCTTGCCATAACTGAATACACTAGTTTAATGGTCATAGTGAAGACAAGCCATGGATATTACTTCCGAGTTGGGTTCATGAACCAAGAAGATCGCTGCTTTTTTTATGGCCGAACTTGGATAAACTTTCTCAAGTGTTACGGACTAAAAGTTGGCGCACGAATGTTGATGGAAATAGCAGAACCTGCTCTCATCTTCACTGCGATCTTCCACCCGACGCCGCTCCAATTGTTCATCCATGTTAGTTTTGTATCTGGTTCTTGCTTGTTGCCTTGATTACTTCTTAATCCACCTATTCTGTCTAACTAATCACAATTTAACTTTAGAAGTAGCAATGAATCTCTCACGAAGATGCTACTTCTAACTAATATTTTCTTATAATTGGTGGCACGTGTAGGTTTTTTCAGAGTTAAGAAGTCTGCTCGCTTGTTACTCTGTAATAACTCGCTGTTAATAATGGCACCGGAAGTTGATCGATCGACATCCACAAGTTCCTACACTTTATTGATCGCCTTGAGGTTCTTGTGGGTGTTTCAATGGTGGAAGGCCACGTGGGATATGTGTGCCATCGCTGCACTCGGCGAACAAGTCCAACTGTGTCGAGAAACTTATGGTACGAGCTGTTTTCTTCGTTATATATGTTGTTCATAAACTATTGCTTATACACAGTTTTACACCTGTGATCTTCTTGAAACAGAACTGCCGAGTTATATTGTTCCTATACGATGCTCCGACCATGGTCGGGTCAGACTTGCGCTTGGTCACAACATGATGTTTATGTCGACCTACTCAATTCCCCTTGGAGGTGAAAAGATACTTATTCGTGGGTGGTCTCAGATAATGAAGGCCCGTCCATCTTGGAGAATAGGACAGAAGATCATCTTCACGCTTTTCCATGGCTCTAAAGCGAATATCATGTTTATTGACCACGTTGCCAGATGAAGCCGCTTTCAAAAGGTTGTGGATGCGCAGGGTGGCGCCTGGGCCTTGGCAGTCTCACCCTTGGTTAACTATAGGCAAAGTAGCACTGTTCGAGGCGTGCTTTGTACGGTTGAACCTGTATAAGTACTCATACTGCTTTCAACTTTGGTTGTTAAGTGCCCCTGCTAGTTTCAGTTAAGGTTGTTAAGTACTCCTGCTGCTTTTACAATCGTCGTGTTTCTTCATCTGTCTTCCTCCACCGCCAAAACCAAACCAGCGCCAAGGGGCCGCCGCTTCCGCCTCCACGGTTGGTTGCGCCAACAAGACGATAGCCGCCCCACCGCCTCCTAAATTGTTAACGCCGACGTCCTCCAGCGGCGCTTTGGTGCGCTTCGCCCAAGGCCGCCCTCTCGCGTTGTCAACATGGTCAACAAACAACAGGAATCGGCGTAGTACATGGAGAGGATGACAAGAGGGGCCCACCACATCAGCGTATGGAAAAATAAAATGCTTCCTTCTAGTGTTTTCCTGGCATCTGGGAGCCACGACATTGTGAGCGTATATAGTCAATAGACAAGAGAACATCACAAGATCGGCCGACACCGGGACGAGCTACTTGAGCAGATTTTTTTGTATGGTATTGTTGAGACGGAGCAGGGTTTGAACTCGATGTGGCCCGCCTAGCCCAAGCTTATATTTTATGTTCACCATGTGACCAGCCCAGCTATTTTTTCTTTGTGAAAATGAGCCCAGTTTATTTTTTCTGAAGAATACCCAATCCAGGCCTACTTATTTTTCTACGCCCTCATGGGCTGCAACTCTTACAAGACGCCTGCAACTCTTGAAAGTAATATGAAATGGGTTGTAAATATAAAAACAGATGACAAATTGGCAATTACTTTATAATTTCTGATTTTTTTTACATATTCAGATTCCTATTTCACTGGGCATTAACCTAATTCAAATATATCTTCAAAGTACTTTAAATCTGGCTCGACATTTCGGTATTAAAAATAGTTTGGAACCCACAGAAATATGCGAAATTGGCCCTGGCCAACCAAAAAAAACGACTGCAATAAATTGCATAAGAAGTTGCCATGAGCTATATATAAATTACTAAAAAAAGAGGGAGTGGTCTGACTTGTGGGCCTGTTTAGTTGACGCGTATGCAAGATTTTTTTAGTTATTATATACTACGTCAACAAACGATTCTAGCAGACGTAATCGTTGGATGTCAATCCAACGGCCATCGTGTTTCTTCAATCTCTGATCTTCTTGCTCCAGCCGCCAAAGCAGCGCCGACGGGACCGCCTGCTCCCGCCTCCCGTGGCTGGCTGTGCTGCCGCACGGGCCTCAGCGCCCCCTACTACTCCCACCGCTGGCCAGGGCATCCCTCTACTCACCCACACCCCCGTTATTCTCTGCGACGGCAGCCTCACACCGCAGCCAAACCGTGAACCTCGCAGACTCCTCTCCGCTGGCTTCCACCGTCGATCTTCCCGGCTCGCGTTGTCCCTTCCTAGGCCTCGCCGTCGCCCACCGCCGTGGTGCTCTCAAGTAAGCGTGGTCAATGTGGTCAACGACCGACTTCCATCGGAAGAGTATCAGACGTGGAGAGGCCGACACCGGGTCCACGGCAGCCGCAAGAAAGTGCCTCCTTATTACGCTGAAAATAATTATTCCTCCACCGACAGTGGGACCCACTTGACGGGCCACCAGTATTTCGCGAAAAACATTTCCCGACTGTTGGGGACCCACAGGTCGGGCCACCGTATTTCGCAAAAAAAACGTTCCCCATTTGTCACCGGACCCAATCGGAAGTGCCTCCTTATTACGCACAAAAAATGAATACCCCGCTAGCTGGGACCAACCTTGGTGGGAGGCTGACTTATGGGCCTACTAAGTTGATCGACGGAGGCCTTTGTCAACTTTAGTCAATATATGAACGATTCTAGCTCCAAAGGACCGTGACGATGTCCATCCAACGGCCGTAGTGCTTCTTCAACCTCTGTTGTTCTTGCTCCAAATTACCCAAAGCTGTAACGCCCTCGATGCGGCTATATCTCCCACGTGTCGAAGCACGACTTAGAGGCATAACCGCATTGAAAGCAATGTCGCAAGTGAGGTAATCTTCACACAACCCATGTAATACATAAGGGAAAGAGATACGTAGTTGGCTTACAGTCGCCACTTCACACAATACATAAATAAACATCCATCATCCAGATTACACTCAAGGTCCGACTACGGAACCAAAATAAAAGAAGATACCCCAAATGCTAAACAGATCCCCGATCGTCCCAACTGGCTCCACTACGATCATCGTGAAAAGACACATAGTAACGACCACGTTCCTCATCGAACTCCCACTTGAGCTCGGTTGCGCCATCCAGACCGCATCGCCGGCACTGCAACTGTTTTGGTAGAATCTGTGAGTCACGGGACTCAGCAATCTCACACCCGCGAGATCAAGACTATTTAAGCTTATAGGAAGGACAGAGTTGTGAGGTGGAGCTGCAGCAGCGACTAGCATATATGGTGGCTACACTCGCAAAAGAGAGCGAGAAGAGAAGCAAGGCACGGTCGTGAAGCTAGTAGCGATCAAGAAGTGATCATGAACTACTTACGCCAAACATAACTCCAACACCGTGTTCACTTCCCGACTCCGCCGAGAAGAGACCATCACGGTTACACACGCCGTTGATGTGTATTAATTAAGGTCAACTTCGGCTTTTCTACAACCGACATTAACAAATTCCCATCTGCCTCATAACCGCAGGCACGGCTTTGAAAGATAATACCTGCAGGTGTCCCAACTTAGCCCATTATAAGCTCTCACGGTCAACGAAGGATATTCCTTCTACCGAAGACCCGATCAGTCTCGAATCCCGGACTACAAGACATTTCGACAAAGAATAAAACAAGACCAAAGAAGCCGCCCGATTGCCGACAAATCCCGATAGGAGCTGCACATATCTCGCTCGTGGCACATCCGGATGAGACATCCTACGAGTAAAACCAAGCCTCAAGTTTCCCAAGGTGGCCCAGCAGGTTCGCTTCGTTTAGGCCAAGACTCGAGGGAGCACCGTCCGGGGGTTAATAAAGATGACCCTCGGCTCGTGAAACCCGGGGAAAAAGGCTTAGGTGGCAAATGGTAAAACCAAAGTTGGGCCTTGCTTGGAGGAGTCTTATTCAAAGCGAACTGTCAAGGGGTCCCATAAATCACCCAACCGTAAGGAACGCAAAATCAAGGAACATAACACCGTATGACGGAAACTAGGGCGGCAAGAGTGGAACAAAACACCGTGCATAAGGCCGAGTCTTCCACCCTTTACCAAGTATATAGATGCATTAATTAGACAATAGATATTGTGATATCCCAACAAGTAAACATGTTCCAACAAGGAACAACATCTCCATGTTCCAACAAGGAACAAACTTCATCTTCACCGCAACTAGCAACGCTATAAGAGGGCTGAGCAAAGCGGTAACATAGCCAAACAACGGTTTGCTAGGAAAGGATGGTTAGAGGTTTGACATGGCAATATGGGAGGCATGATATAGCAAGTGATAGGCATCATAGCATAGGCATAGCAAAAGAGCGAGCATCTAGCAAGCAAAGATAGAAGTGATTTCGAGGGTATGGTCATCTTGCCGCAAAGTTCTCGAGTTGTCGAAAGCTTGATCCTCGTAAGCGTTCTCAACAGGTTCCTCGCTCACGCACTCGCCTCCTGGCTCTACCCAAAGCAAGAACACAAACAATGGAACCACAATAAATCACGGTGCAATGCACAAGCAACATGATGCAATACATGGCATGATATGCGAGATGTGATATGCAATGCGATCGCGCGTTCGAAGGAAAATGATGAACCAGGCATCAACTTGGCAAACCAAGTATGCCGCTGAAAGGTGAGATGATTTCGGTTGAAATCGATATAAAGATCACCGAATCGGATGCACGGTTTGCAAAAGACAAGCAAAACAAGAATGGCACAAATCTGCCATTAACAAAGATGATGCCACATAGCAAGCAACAAGAAATTAAGCTACTGCACCCAAACGTACCAAAAAGCATATGGCAGTGATCTACTCAAGATGCTTGACAAAAGATGAACACTGAGCTACGGCTAAATCACACCATAACAGGTCCAAACAAGCATGGCAAAAGTGCAAAATATATCAGCTTCACAGACTTAGTGAAAATATCGAACATGGCGAATCAGCATCGAGAAGCAATGTTCGAGCAAGCAAACAACATGCTACAGGAACTTATAATAGCAAAACAAGGCATGGCATGAATCTACTCAAAGCATAGAACAGAAGTCCCTTACTGACCATGAGCCAAAAGGGATCATAAAATATAATAACACCCATGTCAATATAGCAAGTTACGTTAACAGATTCAGCAACAGGGCATGACAAAAACAGATAAGTAGGCATGTTTAAGAGCTCGATGCACTCACTACAGAGCATTTCATGATAAACTAAGCATACATACATCAAGAAGACATCCCATAGAAGCTACACATGGCAAGAACAACATCATAGCATACACGGATCAACTACAACAACCTTGGCAAAATTGAATAACATGTAAACAATCTGCCAGGAAACATTTAATAGCAAAAGTAGAGCTCGATTGACTCAAGCTATGGCACTCCATAATTGCAAAAAAGGGCATTGATGGATAGAGAATAACCATATGTTCAAAACATCCTTACTGAAGTATCTCAAAATATGCATGGATCTCTCGGTAGCATCAAGTTAACATGGCATAAAAATATCAGCAAAACAGGGGCTGAAATCAGCAACATCATGAAGCCTAGTTTGCATGCTTGTGCTAGTCACCACAGAGATCACAAAAATACATGGCATACACCCCTGTAAAGATGGCATGTCATATTACAAAACACATGTAGGACTCAAGTTCATAGGATGCACACATCAATCATGGCAAAAATGACAAAAGTGCATGTTCTGATAAGAATCTGAAACTAACATCACATAGCCCTCTTCTAACAGCATTTCGGGAATCAAGATGAGCTGAAATGAAAATGACGCAATGAGATGAAATGATCTACTCTTCGAGGCGAACAATACGGTATGCTATACGCCCAACACGGAGCCACGGGTGCAAAGTTATGGCATGATGAAAATGCAACAAATTACTGACAGAAAATGACTTGGAGGAATCGGGGGGAGAAGTCAACCGAGATGATTTGGATCTGAGATCCGGGGCGCACGGGTCGAGGTGAGGCCGGCGGCGGCTTGTCGGAGCGGGCGCCGAGGAGGAGGAGCAGGGCGGGCGGCGCGACCATGGGCAATGGGTCGATGGGAGCGGCGCGTAGGTGGCGGCGGGCGGCGGAGGGGCCGAGGTGGCGGGCGGCAACCGGGCGACGCTGGTCAAGGCGTGACGGGCGCAATGGCGCCATGCCAAGGCGCGTGAGCGGGCGGAGCGGGCTAAGGTTAGGGTAGGAATGATCCGATTTCGGGGAGGGGTGTTTTTATAGGTAGAAGGAGCTAGGAAGCTCCAAATGGAGTGTAGTTTTCGCCCACACGATCGTGATCGAACGGAGATGGACATGGAAGTGACTTAGATGGGTTATTGGGCTGTTTTGAAAGGGTGTTGGGCTGCAACTTAAAAGAGGCCTTTGCGAGAGTGCGGTTAACCGTTGAGTACCAAACGAGCTCCAAATGACCAAACTTGACAGTGGTCTACGGTGGTGTACCAAGGCCACTTGACAAACCTCGGTCCATTCCGAGAAAGTTTAGTACCGCCACGGAGAAATGTAAAAGGGGACGCTGGGGACATAGGAGTGCCGGATTGCAAAACGGACAACGGGAAAATGCTCGAATCATGAGAGAACACGATGCAAATGAGATGCACATGATGACATGATATGAGATGCATGACATGAACAAAATGCAAAACAAAAGACAAAACCCAACCACGGAGGGAATATCATATCACAATGCCGAAATGGCAAGAGTTGGAGTTACAAATATGGAAAGTTACATCCGGGTGTTACAACACTCCACCACTACAAGAGGATCTCGCCCCGAGATCTAGGACCGAAAGAACTCCGGATATTCGAACGGAGGTGATCCTCGCGCTCCTGGTGGCTTCTCGGTCGGAATGGTGTGACCACTTCACTTTCAGGAATTTGATTGACTTGTTGCGAGTCTTGCGCTCGGTTTCTTCAAGAATAGCAACGGGTGCTCATGATAAGAGAGATCTTCTTGGAGATCAATTTCTTCGTTGATAGTGCGCTCAGAGTCTTGAAGCACTTAAGCTGTGACACGTGAAACACGTCGCACGCTTCGCGGTTGGAGGAAGCTCAAGTTGATAGGCTAGATCGCCTCTTTTGCCAATGATCTTGAAAGGACCCACGATCTAGGGGCAAGCTTCCTTTGATACCGAAGCGACGAGTGCCTTTCATTGAGAGACGCGGAGGTAGACATGGTCTCCAATTTCAAAAGCCACATCACGGTGCTTGTCATCATAATAGCTCTTCCGCGCGATTATGCTGCTTTGAGATTCTCACGAATGACTTTGCACATTTCTTCGCTTCGTGATCAAGTCGCTGCCAAGAAGTTGGCGCTCACCTGTCTCGGACCAATTGAGAGGAGTACGACACTTTCTCGCCATAGAGAATTTCAATGGGGCCTTGCCGAACTCGCTTGGAAGCTGTTGTTGTAGGAGAACTCGGCATATGGAAGACAATCTTCCCACTTCATACCAAGGAAATGACACAAGCCCCGAGCATGTCTTCAAGGATTTGATTGACTCGCCGACTTGGCCACTTGTTTGAGGATGGAAAGCTGTGTTGAAACGAATGTTGGTGCCCATGGCCTTCTCAAAAGAATCCCAAAACTTGGAGGTGAAGATGCTTCCACGGTCAGAAGAGATCAATTGTGGAATGCCGCAAGGAGACAATTCGAGGTGTATAACTCGCCAACCGAGCTGCTGTGATGGATTCTTTGATAGGAAGAAAATGAGCCACTTTAGTAAGCTTGTCAATGTAACGAAGATAGCATCATTTCCACGCTTGGACTTAGGAAATCCAGTCACGAAGTCCATTTCGATATGATCAAACTTCCATTCGGAATAGCAAGAGGTTGGAGGAGACTAGCTGGTCGTTGGTGTTCCTTTCACCCTTCTGCGGACATCACACTCATTCACGAATTGAGCAATTTCGCTTCATTCGAGTCCACCAATATGACTGCTTGAGGTCATGGTACATCTTCGCATTTCCGTGATGAATGGATAGAAGGGAATTGTGTGCTTCGCTCATAATGACTTTACGAGATCACCCTTTGGAACCACAATCCGTCCTCAAGAAAAGAGTATCTTTGTCATCAATGTGGAAGCACTTGTATTTGAAATGCCCTTGTCGATACCACGCTTCACCTTTTTCACCATGGTATCCGTGGAGTTGAGCCTCACGAATCTGATCTTCCAAAGTAGGAGAGACTATGAGGTTGGCAAGAAAGCCTTGAGGAACAACTTGAAGATTCAGCTTGGGAAAGCTTCACAGAGATCCGGTTGGAAGGGCTTGAGGATTAAACTGCTGCGATAAGCCTTCCCGCTCAAAGCATCTGCAATCACATTGGCCTTGCCGGAGTATATTCAATACTTGGGTTGTACTCTTGAATCATTTCACCCATCGAGTTTGCTCGAGGTTGAGGTTGGGTTGAGTGAAGATATACTTGAGACTCTTGTGATCGGTGAATATGTCCACTTTCCTTCCCAACAAGAGATGTCTCCATGTTATTAATGCATGGACAACTGCCGCCAACTCAAGATCGTGAGTGGGGTAGTTCTTTTCGTTGGGCTTCAACTGACAAGAGGTATAGGCCACAACTTTCTTCTCTTGCATTAACACAGCACCGAGACCTTGAAGATAAGCATCACAGAAAACTTCGAATGGCTTGGATTCACCAGCAGGAGTCAAGACAGGAGCTGTGACGAGTTTATCTTTGAGGGTGTTGAAAGCAACGCCACACTCGTGGAGACCGACATACTTCACATGCTTCGGAGGAGGTTGGAAAGAGGCTTTGCAATCTTAGATAAGTTCTCAACGAATCTTCGCAATAGCTTGCAAGTCCAAGAAAATCTGCGAAGCTGCTTGACATTGTGAGGAGGTTCCCAATTCACAACTCGCAGACACCTTCTGGGATTAACAGCGATGCCCTTGGCGGAGATGATGTGACCAAGATAAATCACTTCATCAAGCCAAAATTCACATTTGGAAAACTTCAGATAGAATTGATGCTCTCGAGCTTGTCGAGCACCAATCGCAAATGTTTGGCATGATCCTTCTTATTCTTGGAGAAGACCAAAATATCATCAAGATAGACCAAGACGAATTCATTGGTGTAGGGGTTGAAGATGAAGTTCATCATTCGAGAGAATGTTGGAGGAGCATTGACAAGGCCGAAAGACATGACAAGATATTCATAAGAACCAAAGCTTGTTCTCATGCTGTCTTGGGAATATCTTGTTCACGAATGCGAATTTGATGATAACCCATACGAAGGTCAAGCTTGGAGAACACTTTAGCACCTTTGAGTTGCTCGAAAAGCTCATTGATGTTGGGAAGTGGATACTTGTTCTTGATAGTCTTCTTATTCAATGGACGGTAATCGACGCAAAGTCGGTCCGCGCCATCCTTCTTTTGGACAAAAGAACACCACAACCCCAAGGAGATGAACTCGGTCGATCAAACCCAGACGCTCTTGTTCATCGAGCTGCTTCTTCAATTCCTTCAGCTCATTAGGTCCAAGCTTGTATGGACGCTTGCAAACGGGTTCAATGCCGTGCTCAAGATCGATAACTAATTCAATCGGCCGGTGAGGAGGCATACCCGAAGCTCTTCTTGAAAGACATCTTGGTACTCACAAACGATCGAATCGAGAGATAGCATCCAATTCGCCTTCTCATTGAGAGAAAACAACCAATGGTTTCATCACGAGCGCATAGATGATCACATCGTTAGAAGAGTGATTCAATTGAATTTCCTGGCAGCACAATCAAGCTGAGCTTTGTGCTTTGAAAGCCATCCATCCCGAGAATAAGATCAATATCCGAGTCACCAAGGACAATTGGTTTAGCCAAAAATCTATAGTCTCCCATCTTGATAGAGACATCGGGAGCAACTAAACTAGAAGTCATACGCTTTCCGGGAGAAACAACTTGCATACTTTGGACAAAATCTCTGTGTCAACATTGTGCTTCATGCAAAAGGATATGACATGAAAGAATGCGATGCACCAAAGATCAAATAAGACTTTTGCAGAATATCATTAATCGAAGATTACCCATTATCACATCGGAAGAATCCTCCGCTTGAGCTGCATTCATCATATTCACCTTTGCAGACTTGGGATTATGCTTGACCACCGCATTGCTGGAAGATCTCACAGAGGAGGAGGCGGAAGGCGCCTTTGGTTGAAGCACTTGTTCGCGTAGTGACCTTTCTGCGACATTTGTTGCAAGTCACCTCGAGAGCGGACGATGATAAGGAGCATTTGACCTTGGAGCTTGAGAATTAGACTTGTTCTGATAGCCGGGTTGGGTGGGTGGGAAGATCCACGACCACCGAGTTCTTCTCGCGATAAGGCCGACGGAACAGAGGATTAGGAAGGTAGAACTTCGCTGCTTAGCTGCCACTTGAGAGGAAGAAGAAGACTGAACTGCATCCCCGATTCTCTTCTTAGAAGCCTCACATTTGAGTTGGGCAGCTTCTTGCTTCAAAGGCCATGTTGTAGAATTCATCATACTTTTCGGCTCAAAAGCACGAGAGCTAATTGCAGATCTTCTCTAAGACCACCTCTGAATTGATAGATCATACTCTTTTCATCACGGGACGCCTTGCTTAGCAAAGCGAGCGAAGCTCGAACTGGATATTGTATTGGTACACGACATGTTGCCTTGCTTGAGATTGCGGAACTCCTCACGCTTGCTCTCAACAACACTTTTCGAATGTGGTGAGCTTTGAAGTCTCGTGGAACTCATCCTGTAATGACACGACCTCCTCTCGAATCTTTGTATTGTCGGTACCACTCAAAGAGCTTGGTCCTTGAGTTGAAACGAAGCAAACTTGACAAAGTCCTCGTGTCCGACATTGCTACATTCAAAATGTTTGCAGATGTCCACAAGCCAATCATCGGCGCCTGTGGCCTCGGCTACGGCTGAAAGACTTCGCTGATTAGCGAGGAACCGATTGAGGGTAGAAAAGTGCGGCTGGTTGTTGCCTTGGCCTTGATTTCCTTGATTGCCTTGCCTTTGGGTACGCTCTTGCAAGAGTTGCAAAATCATCTAAGCATTGGCATTGGTGGCTGCCATGATAGTTGCCATGCCTCCGGAGGCGGAGGTGGAGGTGGAGGTTCGACCGACTCCCATCATTGCGTTCCGGATTCAGACGCTGTTGGAGCCATCCTCAAGAGGGTGACATCCGTTAGCACTTGATAGATAGATAGATAAGTTGAATCAATGGATAGAGATTGCAACATATAGTCTTCACAATAAACATTCGAACAAGGATGAACGAATGAATTCCAAAGCTAACATCACACGTCCATTAAGGTGAGAAGCCACTTGATTAAGGGTTGATGAAAAAATAACAAGGTACGATCGAACAAATAAGTGGTAAGGATTACCCAATCACAAACCAAATATCTGCGGGAAGAAATGCTAGAGCTACTTGAATCCCACCTATAAACTCCCAAACTTTCGGTTATGCAATCGGTGTTGGGGATACAGGGACACAAAATATATCACCCAAACTAACAATACCTAGATCCAGCTGTATCCATCCGTCAACACATAACCAAGAAACCTTCGAAATCATGTACCTCGACCTTCAAAAGCATCCGTTATATGAGTCATGGCAATACTCCCAGCTCGCCCAAAGATCGGGTTATCGGGTTATCTCACCAACAACTGCACAAAAGAGATTTTGATGTCGGCAAAGCTCGGGTATTCCGAATCTGCAACGATAAAATTGTGACGACAACACCTCGGAGCTCAACTCCCGGGACACCGCCACAACCCCTAAATGTCGAGGCACCAAGAACAATGTTCTCGCCACAAAACCATCGAACGATTCTAAGATACCCGCGTGATCCTAAAGTTTTTTTAGTGAAATTTGAGGAGAGGAGAGTCAAAACTTCTCGCCGGAGACCTCACCAGAGCGATTTAGGGACCGGGAGTAAAAAGAATCCTACTCTCGATATATATAATCCTAAGACTCAAAACATTTTGTTCTAGACTCAACAACGCCAAAGAAACAATCAGCGGGGGCTCCTAAGTCGGGATGGCTCGATTACCAACTTGTAACGCCTCGATGCGCTATATCTCCCACGTGTCGAAGCATGACTTAGAGGCATAACCGCATTGAAAGCAATGTCGCAAGTGAGGTAATCTTCACACAACCCATGTAATACATAAGGGAAAGAGATACATAGTTGGCTTACAATGCCACTTCACACAATACATAAATAAACATCCATCATCCAGATTACACTCAAGGTCCGACTACGGAACCAAAATAAAAGAAGATACCCCAAATGCTAAACAGATCCCCGATCGTCCCAACTGGCTCCACTACGATCATCAGGAAAAGACACATAGTAACGACCACGCTCCTCATCGAACTCCCACTTGAGCTCGGTTGCGCCATCTCTGACCGCATCGCCGGCACCTGCAACTGTTTTGGTAGAATCTGTGAGTCACGGGACTCAGCAATCTCACACCCGCGAGATCAAGACTATTTAAGCTTATAGGAAGGACAGAGTTGTGAGGTGGAGCTGCAGCAAGCGACTGGCATATATGGTGGCTACACTCGCAAAAGAGAGCGAGAAGAGAAGCAAGGCACGGTCGTGAAGCTAGTAGCGATCAAGAAGTGATCCTGAACTACTTACGCCAAACATAACTCCAACATCGTGTTCACTTCCGGACTCCGCGAGAAGAGACCATCATGGTTACACACGCCGTTGATGTGTATTAATTAAGGTCAACTTCGGGTTTAATACAACCGACATTAACAAATTCCCATCGCCTCATAACCGCTGGCACGGCTTTGAAAGATAATACCTGCAGGGTGTCCCAACTTAGCCCATTATAAGCTCTCACGGTCAACGAAGGATATTCCTTCTACCGGGAAGACCCGATCAGTCTCGGAATCCCGGACTACAAGACATTTCGACAGCAATAAAACAAGACCAGCAAAGCCGCCCGATTGTGCCAACAAATCCCGATAGGAGCTGCACATATCTCGTTCTCAGGGCACATCCGGATGAGACATCCTACGAGTAAAACCAAGCCTCAAGTTTCCCCAAGGTGGCCCCGCTGGTTCTCGTTTGGCCAGCACTCGAGGAGCACCGTCCGGGGTTAATAAAGATGACCCTCGGCTCGCGAAACCCGGGGAAAAAGGCTTAGGTGGCAAATGGTAAAACCAAAGTTGGGCCTTCTTTGAAGGAGTCTTATTCAAAGCAAACTGTCAAGGGGTCCCATAAATCACCCAACCGTAAGGAACGCAAAATCAAGGAACATAACACCGGTATGACGGAAACTAGGGCGGCAAGAGTGGAACAAAACACCGTGCATAAGGCCGAGTCTTCCACCCTTTACCAAGTATATAGATGCATTAATTAGACAATAGATATTGTGATATCCCAACAAGTAAACATGTTCCAACAAGGAACAACATCTCCATGTTCCAACAAGGAACAAACTTCATCTTCACCGCAACTAGCAACGCTATAAGAGGGCCGAGCAAAGCGGTAACATAGCCAAACAACGGTTTGCTAGGAAAGGATGGTTAGAGGTTTGACATGGCAATATGGGAGGCATGATATAGCAAGTGATAGGCATCGTAGCATAGGCATAGCAAAAGAGCGAGCATCTAGCAAGCAAAGATAGAAGTGATTTCGAGGGTATGGTCATCTTGCCTGCAAAGTTCTCAGAGTTGTCGAAAGCTTGATCCTCGTAAGCGTTCTTAACAGGTTCCTCGTTCACGTACTCTTCTCCCGGCTCTACCCAAAGCAAGAACACAAACAATGGAACCACAATAAATCACGGTGCAATGCACAAGCAACATGATGCAATACATGGCATGATATGCGAGATGTGATATGCAATGCGTATGCGTGCTCGAAAGGAAAATGATGAACCAGGCATCAACTTGGCAAACCAAGTATGCCGCTGAAAGGTGAGATGATTTCGTTGAAATCGATATAAAGATCACCGAATCGGATGCACGGTTTGCAAATGACAAGCAAAACAAGAATGGCACAAATCTGCCATTAACAGCACGATGCCACATAGCAAGCAACAAGAAATTAAGCTACTGCCCCCAAACGTACCAAAAAAGCATATGGCAGTTATCTACTCAAGATGCCTGACAAAAGATGAACACTGAGCTATGGCTAAATCACATCATAACAGGTCCAAACAAGCATGGCAAAAGTGCAAAATATAACAGCTTCACTGACTTAGTGAAAATCTCGAACATGGCGTAATCAGCATCGAAAGCAATGTTCAGAGCAAGCAAACAACATGCTACAGGAACTTATAATAGCAAAAAAGGCAAGTAATAAATCTACTCAAAGCATAGAACAAAAGTCCCTTACTGACCATGAGCCAAAAGGGATCATAAAATATAATAACAACCATGTCAATATAGCAAGTTTCATTAACAGATTCAGCAACAGGGCATGACAAAAACAGATAACAAGTAGGCATGTTTAAGAGCTCGATGCACTCACTACAGAGCATTTCATGATAAACTAATCATACATCCATCAATAAGACATCCCATAGAAGCTACACATGGCAAGAACAACATCATAGCATACACGGATCAACTACAACAACCTTGGCAAAATTGAATAACATGTAAACAATCTGCCAGGAAACATTTTATAGCAAAAGTAGAGCTCGATTGACTCAAGCTATGGCACTCCATAATTGCAAACAAGGGCATGGATGAATAGAGAATAACCATATGTTCAAAACATCCTTACTGAAGTATCTCAAAATATGCATGGATCTCTCGGTAGCATCAAGTTAACATGGCATAAAAATATCATTAAAACAGGGGCTGAAATCAGCAACATCATGAAGCCTAGTTTGCATGCTTGTGCTAGTCACCATAGAGATCACAAAAATACATGGCATACACCCCTATAAAGATGGCATGTCATATTACAAAACACATGTAGGACTCAAGTTCATAGGATGCACACATCAATCATGGCAAAAATGACAAAAGTGCATGTTCTGATAAGAATCTGAAACTAACATCACATAGCCCTCTTCTAACAGCATTTCGGCATCAAGATGAGCTAAAATAAGAATGATGCAATGAGATGAAATGATCTACTCTTGAGGCGAACAATTGGTATACTATACACCCAAAACGGAGCCACGGGTGCAAAGTTATGGCATGATGAAAATGCAACAAATTACTGACAGAAAATGACTTAGAGGAATCGGGGGGAGAAGTCGGAGCGGCTCGAGGTGAGGCCGGGGCGGCTCGTCGGAGCGGGCGCCAGAGGAGGGAGCCGGCGTGGCGGCGAGGCGGCGGCGGCGGGCGGAGGCGCGGGGCCGAGGCGGCGGAGGCGGCGGCGGCCAGGCCGAGGCGAGGGCGGCGATCGGCGACGGGACAGGCGCGCGGTCGCAAGGCGGCTGGCCGGGCGGTGAGCGGGGGGGCGCGCGGCAGGGAGGGTTTCCCGCTGGCTCTGGCCGGGCGGGCGGCGGCGGGCGGGCGCGCCACGGTGCGCGCGGGGCGGTTGGCCGGGCGACGGCGGGCGGACGTGTCTGCCCGGTCCGGATGCGTCTGGCGGCGCGGAGAGGAGCGGGGCTAGGGTTAGGGTAGGAATTGATCCGGGATTTCGGGGGAGGGGGTGTTTTTATAGGTAGAAGGAGCTAGGAAGCTCCAAATGGAGTGTAGTTTTCGCCCACACGATCGTGATCGAACGGCGATGGACATGGAAGTGACTTAGATGGGTTATTGGGCTGTTTTGAAAGGGTGTTGGGCTGCAACTTAAAAGAGGCCTTTGCGAGAGTGCGGTTAACCGTTGGAGTACCAAACGAGCTCCAAATGACCCGAAACTTGACAGGTGGTCTACCGGTGGTGTACCAAGGCCACTTGACAAACCTCGGTCCATTCCGAGAAAGTTTAGTACCCGCTCACGAAGAAATGTAAAAGGGGACGCCGGGGGACATAGGAGTGCCGGATTGCAAAACGGACAACGGGGAAAATGCTCGGAATCATGAGACGAACACGTATGCAAATGAGATGCACATGATGACATGATATGAGATGCATGACATGAACAAAATGCAAAACAAAAGACAAAACCCAACCATGGAGGGAATATCATATCACAATGCCGAAAATGGCAAGAGTTGGAGTTACAAATATGGAAAGTTACATCCGAGGTGTTACAAAAGCAGAGCCGGTCGTGCCTCCTGCTCCTGCCGCCCGTGGCCGGCTATGATGTCGCGGAGGCCTCACCGCCCCCTACTACTCCCACCGCTGGCCAGGACATCCCTCTACACACCCACACCCCCTGTTATTCTGCGGCGACGGCAGCCTCACACCGCTGCCGAACGAGTGAACCCTCATACTCCTCTACGCGTGGGCATCCACTACCGCATCGTCCCCGGTACCGTGGAGAGGCTGACAGCTGGGTCCATGGCCGCAGCAAGGAAGTGCCTCCTTATTACGCGCAAAATAATTATTCCTCCACCTAACAACGGGGACCCACCAGACGGGCCACCGTATTTCGCGAAAAACGCTTTCCCCCCCTGCTGGGACCCACCACTACATCTTCGCACGCAAGGAAGTGCGTCCCGAAAAACGATTACCCCGACTCACCGGGACCCACCAGCTACATCTTCGCGACGCAAGGAAGTGCGTTCGGGCAAAAAACCCAAAGCGATTCGCCCCTGATCGCTGGGACCCACCAGCTACATCTTCGCACGCAAGGAAGTGCCCGGCGGTCCGACCCACCTGGTCGAAGCGTCGTGGCGCTGTCATTCGGTCGCGAACGTACGCATATACCGGTCGTTGTAGAGGCGCACACGTAGCATGTACACATACGCATAGCCGCCGTGGTGCAAGAAAGAAAATACGGCCACGTATGTGTACATACTGGCGGGGGTCTCGAACGCCTACTTTCGCACATACGCACGGGCGAGGGCTCGTGTACATGGCTGGGTTTGAACGGAGAAACAACGCCGCTGCCGTGTTCATGGGGAGCCAAACCGCTGGGTCGGAACGGAATGCGTGGTCGTGTTCATCGGGAGGGCTTGGACGGAATAGGATGGAAACAAGGCTCGGCGATCGCATAACGGAGGAACGGCCTTGTGTTCGACCGCCACGTTCAAATGGGATCCTGTTCATCGGAGGGGTCCGCGCGATGCAGAAAAAGAGGAAACAGTCCTCCTGCGGGTCGAAACGGGGTCCCGTTGATCGGGAGGGTGTGCCGCATCAAGAAAACGGAGGAAACGGACCTCCTACGGTCGTAAACGGGGTCCCGCTGATCGGGAGGGTGTGGCGTACGCAAAAGCGGACAAAACGGACTTGTGTTGGAGCGCCACGGTCTTAAACGGGGTCTTGAGCAGACACCTTCTCGATTAACAAGATGCCCTTGGCAGAGATGATGACCAAGATAAAGCACTTCATCAAGCCAAAATTCACATTTGAAAATCAGATAGAATTGATGCTCTCGAGCTTGTCGAGCACCAATCGCAAATGTTTGGCATGATCCTTCTTATTCTTGGAGAAGACCAAAATATCATCAAGATAGACCAAGACGAATTCATTGGTGTAGGGTTGAAGATGAAGTTCATCATTCGAGAGAATGTTGGAGGAGCATTGATAAGGAAAGACATGACAGATATTCATAAGAACCAAAGCTTGTTCAATGTCGTCTTGGGAATATCTTGTTCACTAATGCGAATTTGATGATAACCCATACGAAGGTCAAGCTTTGAGAACACTTTAGCACCTTTGAGTTGCTCAAAAGCTCATTGATGTTGGGAAGTGGATACTTGTTCTTGATTGTCTTCTTATTCAATGGACGGTAATCGACGAAAGTCGGTCCGCGCCATCCTTCTTGGACAAAAGAACACCACAACCCCAAGGAGATGAACTCGTCTGATCAAACCCAGACGCTTGTTCATCGAAGCTGCTTCTTCAATTCCTTCAGCTCATTAGGTCCAAGCTTGTATGGACGCTGTAACGGGTTCAAAGTGCTCAAGATCGATAACGAATTCAACGGCCGTGAGGAGGCATACCGAAGCTCTTCCGAAAGACATCTTGGTACTCACAAACGACCGAATCGAGAGATAGCATCCAATTCGCCCTTCTCATTGAGAGAAAACAACCAATGGTTTCATCACGAGCGCATAGATGATCACATCATTAGAAGAGTGAGTCAATTGAATTTCTGCAGCACAATCAAGTCGAGCTTTGTGCTGAGAAAGCCACCCATCCCGAGAATAAGATCAATATCCAGTCACCAAGGACAATTGGTTTAGCCAGAAATCTATAGTCGCCCATCTTGATAGAGACATCGAACAACAAACTAGAAGTCATACGCTTCCGGGAGAAACAACTTGCATACTTTGGACAAAATCTCTGTGTCAACATTGTGCTTCGATGCAAAAGGATATGACATGAAAGAATGCGATGCACCAAGATCAAATAAGACTTTTGCAGAATATCATTAATCGAAGATTACCCATTATCACATCAAGAATCTCCGCTTGAGCTGCATTCATCATATTCACCTTTGCGATTTGGGATTATGCTTGACCACCCATTGCTGGAAGATCTCACAGAGGAGGAGGCGGAAGGCGCTTTGGTTGAAGCACTTGTTCGATAGTGACCTTTCTCGCCGACATTTGTTGCAAGTCACCGAGAGCGGACGGTGATAAGGAGCATTTGACCTTGGAGCTTGAGAATTAGACTTGTTCGATAGCTGGGTTGGGCGGGTGGGAAGATCCACGACCACCGAGTTCTTCTCGCCGATAAGGCCGACGGAACGGAGGAGGAGGAAGGTAGAACTTCGCTGCTTAGCTGCCACTTGAGAGGAAGAAGAAGACTGAACTGCATCCCGATTCTCTTCTTAGAAGCCTCACATTTGAGCTGGGCAGCTTTGCTTCAAAGGCTCATGTTGTAGAATTCATCATACTTTTCCGCTCAAAAAGCACGAGCTAATTGCAGATCTTCTCGAGACCACCTCTGAATTGATAGATCATACTCTTTTCATCGTGGACGCCTTGCTTAGCAAAGCGAGCGAAGTTTCGAACTGATATTGTATTGATATACGCATGTTGCCTTGCTTGAGATTGGGAACTCCTCACGCTTGCTCTCAACAACACTTTCGAATGTGGTGAGCTTTGAAGTCTCATGAACTCATCCTGTAATGACACGACCTCTCCTCGAATCTTTGTATTGCCGGTACCACTCAGCAGCTTGGTCCTTGAGTTGAAACGGCAAACTTGACAAAGTCCTCAGGTCTGACATTGCTACATTCAAAATGTTTGCAGATGTCCACAAGCCAATCGTCGGGCGTCTGGGCTCGGCTACGTAAGTGAAAGACTTCGCTGATTAGCGAGGAACTGATTGAGGGTAGCAAAGTGCGGCTGGTTGTTGCCTTGGCCTTGATTTCCTGATTGCCTTGCCCTTTGGGTACGCTTGCAAGAGTTGCAAAATCATCTGAGCATTGGCATTGGTGGCTGCCATGATAGTTGCCATGCTCCGGAGGCGAGGTGGAGGTGGAGGTCTGATCGACTCCCATCATTATGCTCCGGATTCGACGCACATGGAGCCATCCTCAAGAGGGTGACATCCGTTAGCACTTGATAGATAGATAGACAAGTTGAATCAACGGATAGAAATTGCAACATATAGTCTTCACAATAAACATTCAACAAGGATGAACGAATGAATTCCAAAGCTAACATCACACGCCCATTAAGGTGAGAAGCCACTTGATTAAGGGTTGATGAAAAAAATAACAAGGCATGATCGAACAAATAAGTGGTAAGGATTACCCAATCACAACCAAATATCTGTGAAGAAATGTAGGAGCTACTTGAACTCTACTTATAAACTCCCAAACTTTCTCAAGATGCAATCTGGTATTGGGGAGACAGGGATACAAAATATATCACCCAAACTAATAATACCTAGATCCAAATGCATCCATCCGACAACACATATAACCAAGAAACCTTTCTAAACGGTAACCTCAACCCTTCTAAAGCATCCACTAGAATCAAAACATGGCAATACTCCCGAGCTCATTTCATAAAGATCGTGGTTATCAAGTTATTCACACCAACAACTGTATAAAGAGATTTCATGTCGGGCAAAACTCAGTATTCCAGAATCAAGAATAAAACAGACGCACAACACCGATTTTGCTCAACTCCCCGGACACCGCCACAACCTCAAATGTCGAGGCACCAAGAACAATGTTCTCACACAAAACCATCTAACGATCAAGATATCCGCTGATCCAAAATTTTTTTAGTGAAATTTGAGGAGAGGAGAGTCAAACTCTACGTCAGAGACCTCACTAGAAATGTATCAAGGACCGGGAGTAAAGAATCTACTCCATATATATAATCCTAAGACTTAAAACATTTTGTTCTAGACTCAACAACGCCAAGCAAACAATCAAGGTAGGGTCTTAAGTCGGGGAGGCTCTGATTACCAACTTGTAGATCCTCGATGCGTGCTATATCTCCCACGTGTCGAAGCACCGACTTAGAGGCATAACCGCATTGAAAGCAATGTCGCAAGTGAGGTAATCTTCACACAACCCATGTAATACATAAGGAAAGAGATACATAGTTGGCTTACACCGCTTACTTCACACAATACATAAATAAACATCCATCATCCAGATTACACTCAAGGTCCGACTACGGAACCAAAATAAAAGAAGACTACCCCAAATGCTACACGGATCCCCGATCGTCCCAATCGGGTCCACTACCAATCATCGGAAAGACACATAGTAACGACCACGCCTCGTCGAACTCCCACTTGAGCTCTTCAGCCACCTGACTGGCATCGCCGGCACTGCAACTGTTTTGGTAGAATTCTGGAGTCACGGGACTCAGTCAATCTCTCACACCCGTGTAGATCAAGACTATTTAAGCTTATAGGAAGGACAGAGTTGTGAGGTGAGCTGCAGCAAGCGACTAGCATATATGGTGGCTACATTCGCAAAAGAGAGCGAGAAGAGAAGGCAGGCGTCGTCGAAGCTAGTAGCGTATCAAGAAGTGATCCCGAACTACTTACGCCAAACATAACTCCAACACTGTTCACTTTTGACCCCACCAGAAGAGACCATCACGGTTACACATGCGGTTGATGTATTTAATTAAGGTCAACTTCGGGTTTCTACAACCGACATTAACAAATTCCATCTGCCTCTATAAATCATGCACGGCTTTGAAAGATAATACCGTGCAGGTGTCCCAACTTAGCCCATTATAAGCTCATCGGTCAACGATGGATATTCTTCTACCGAAGACCCGATCCGCCTCGAATCCCGGACTACAAGACATTTCTGACAGCAATAACAAGACCAGCAAAGCCACCCGATTGTGCCGACAACCGATAGGAGCTGCACATATCTCGCTCGTGGCACATCCGATGAGACATGCTACGAGTAAAACCAGCCTCGAGTTTCTGAGGTGGCCTCAAGAAAGGTTTGTTCGGCCAGACCGAGGGAGCACCGTCCGGGGATAAATAAAGATGACCTCGGCTCGCAAAACCCTGGGAAAAAGGCTTAGGTGGCAAATGGTAAAACCAAAGTTGGGCCTTGCTGGAGGAGTCTTATTCAAAGCGAACTGCGCGGGGGTCCCATAAATCACCCAACCGTAAGGAACGCTAAATCAAGGAACATAACACCGCATGACGGAAACTAGGGGCAAAAAGGAACAAAAAACACTGTGCATAAGGCCAGTCTTCCACCCTTTACCAAGTATATAGATGCATTAATTATAGCAGATATATTGCGATATCCCAACAAGTAAACATGTTCCAACAAGGAACATCTCCATGTTCCAACAAGGAACAAACTTCATCTTCACCGCAACTAGCAACGCTTATAAGAGGGCTGAGCAAAGCGGTAACATAGCCAATCAACGGTTTGCTAGGAAAGGATGGTTAGGGGCTTTGACATGGCAATATGGGAGGCATGATATAGCAAGTGATAGGCATCGAAAGCATAGGCATAGCAAAAGAGCGTAGCATCTAGCATAGCAAAGATAGAAGTGATTTTGAGGGTATGGTCATCTTGCCCGCAGTTCTCAGAGTTGTCGAAAGCTTGATCCTCGTAGGTTGCTTCTCAACAGGTTCCTCGTTCACGCATTCGCCTTGCTCTACCCAAAGCAAGAACACAAACAATGGAACCACAATAAATCACGGTGCAATGCAGCAAGCAACATGATGCAAAACATGGCATGATATGCGTAGATGTGATATGCAATGCATATGCTGTTCGGAAGGAAAATGATGAACCAGGCATCAACTTGGCAAACCAAGTATGCCGCTGAAAGGTGAGATGATTTCGATTGAAATCGATATAAAGATCACCGAATCGGATGCACGGTTTGCAAAATGACAAGCAAAACAAGAATGGCACAAATCTGCATTAACAAAGATGACCACTTCAGCAAGCAACAAGAAATTAAGCTACTCGCACCCAAACGCACCACAAAAGCATATGGCAGGATCTACTCAAGATGCTTGACAAAAGATGAACACTGAGCTACGCGCAAAATCACAACATAACAGGTCCAAACAAGCATGGCAAAAGTGCAAAATATATCAGCCTTTCACAGACTTAGAGAAAATATCGAACATGGCGGTAATCAGCATCGGGAAGCAATGTTCAGAGCAAGCAAACAACATGCTACAGGAACTTATAATAGCAAAACAAGGCATGGCATGAATCTACTCAAAGCATAGAACAAAAGTCCTTACTGACCATGAGCCAAAAGGATCATAAAATATGATAGCACCCATGTCAAAATAGCAAGTTTCATAATAGATTCAAAGAATGTGGCATGACAAACAGATAATAAGTAGGCATGTTTAAGAGCTCGATGCACTACCACAGAGCATTTCATGATAAACTAAGCATACATCCATCAAGAAGACATGGAATAGAAGATATACATGGCAAGAACAACATCATAGCATACACGATCAACTACAACAACCTTGGCAAAATTGAATAACATGTAAACAATCTGCCAGAAACATTTTATAGCAAAAGTAGAGCTCGATTGATTCAAGCTATGGCACTCCATTTGCAAACAAGGCATGGATGGATAGAGCATAACCATATGTTCAAAACATCCTCATCAAGTATCTCAAAATATGCATGGATCTCTCTAGCATCAAGTTTAATATGGCATAAAAATATCAGCAAAATGGGGCTGAAATCAGCAACATCATAAGTTTAGTTTGCATGCTTGTGCTAGTCACCACAGAGATCACAAAATACATGGCATACACCCTGTAAAGATGGCATGGCATATTACAAAACACATGTAGGACTCAAGATCATAGGGTGCACACATCAATCATGGCAAAAATGACAAAAGTGCATGTTCTCGATAAGAATCTCAAACTAACATCACATAGCCCTCTTCAACAACAGCATTTCGGGCATCAAGATGAGCTCAAATGAAAATGATGCAATGAGATGAAATGATGTACTCATCGAGACTTAATATTTCGTATATTATACGCCCAAACGGAGCCACGGTGCAAAGTTATGGCATGATGAAAATGCAACAAAATTATCATGCTGAAAAAGACTTGGACGAAAATCGTGGGGAGAAAGTCAACCGGGTCGTGATGGATTCAGATCCGGCGATCGACCTCGAGGAAGGCTGATGGTGCCGAGCCGGACGCTGGCCGGAGTGAAGAGAGGCTGATGGAGATGGGGCGCGGATCCGGGCCGGAGGAGTAGCGGCGGTGAGAGCGCGGTGGGCGGAGGAGGCGGATGAAGGGCGGCGGCCGAGGGCGCTGGACGGAAGCGTCGAGGCGCTGCCTGGCGGCGGAAGGCGCGGGTTGGCGCGTAAGCTGGTTGGCGCGCAGGGCGGGCTGGTTTTGCCCGGAGGGCGGCTCGGCTGGGTCTTGCAAGGGCTCAAGGAGCCGGGCGCGACAGGGCGCTGGACGCAGCCTGATTACGCGGTCACGCGCGGTTTGAAAGCGCGCGCGCCGACGGGTCCGCCTGGCTCCCGGACGTGTCCGGGCGGGCGCGAGAGGAGCTGGCCAGGGTTTCGGATGGAATTGATCCGGGATTTTAGGAAGGAGCTTATATTTATAGGCAGAGGGTGCTAGGAAGCTCCAAATGGAGTGGAAGTTTTCTACCATTAACGATCGCGGATCGAACGTCGATGGAGCATGGAAGTGACTTAGATGGGTTATTGGGCTATTTTGGAGGGTGTTAAGCTGCTACTTAAAAGAGGCCTTCAAGGGATATGCGCGATAACCGCTGAGTACTAACGAGCTCCAAATGACCCGAACTTGATGGTGTGGTCTACCGGTGGTATACCAAGGCTACTTGACAAACCTCGGTCCATTCCGAGAACGCTTAGTACCGGGCCACGGAAAAACGTAAAAGGGGACGCGCTGGGACATAGGAGTGCCGGATTGCAAAACGGACAACGGGAAAATGCTTGAATCATGAGACGTAACACGATGCGAATGCGATGCATATGATATGCATGATATGAAATGCATGACATGGACAAAATGCAAAACGAAGACAAACCCAACCACGGAGGGAATATCATATCACAATGCCGAAAATGGCAAGAGTTGGAGAGATTGCAGTATGGAAAGTTGCACCGTGTTACAGCAGCCGCCGTGCCTCCCGCCTCAAGCCGCCTGCGGGTCAAGTTATGACGCGCGGAGGCCTCACCCCCTACTACCCCACCGCTGGCCAGACACTTCTACACACCCACACCCCCTGTTATCTTCATGGGCGACGGCAGCCTGCACCAACGAGTGAACCTCCTCATACTCCCCACGCCGCTGCAGGCATCCACTACCGTGATCGCCCCGGCACTGCGGAGAGGGCCGATAGCCGGGTCCATGGCCGCAGGAAGGAAGTGCCTCCTTATTACGCGCCAAGAAAAAATAATTATTCTCCACTCTAACGGGACCCACCAGACGGGCCAACGATTTCGCTAAAAAACGTTTCCTGTCCGTACGGGACCCACCAAATACATCTTCGCGACGCAAGGAAGTGCGTCCGAAAAAACGATTCCCGACCATCGGGACCCACCAACCACATCTTTCAAGACGTTAAGGAAGTGCGCTCGGGCAAAAACCCAAAACGACGCTTTCCCTTGACCGCTGGGACCCACCAGCCTACATCTTCGGACGCAGGAAGTGCTCGGTACCGGGACCCACCCGGTCAAGCGCATGAAGGCTGTTTATTCGGTCGCGAACGTATACCGGGTCAGTTGTAGAGTAAGCATTAATGCAGCATACAAGCACATACGCATGTGCCGCCGTGCAAGAAAGAAATACGCCACGTATGTGTACATACGGGCGGGTCTCGAACGCTTACTCGCGACATACGCACGGGCGCAGGGCTCGCGTACATGGCTGGTCGGAACGGAGAAACAACGCCGTCAGCCGTGAAATTCATGGGGAGCCAAACCGCCGGGTCGAACGAATGCGCGGGTCGTGTTCATCGAGGGCTGGACGAATAGGCGAGCGGAAACAAGGCCCGCGATCGCATAAACGGAGGAACGGCCTTGTGTTCGACCGCCACGTCAATGGGATCCTGTTCATCGGGAGGGGTCCGGGCGACTGCAAAACAGAGGAAACAGTTCTCCGGCGGCCGGTAAACGGGGTCCCGTTGATCGAGGGTGTGCCGCATCAAGAAAACGGAGGAAACGGACCTCCCCACGGTCGGGAAACGGGGTCCTCGCGATCGAGGGGTGGCGCATCGCAAAACGGACGAACGGACTTGTGTTGGAGCGCCACGGCCTAAACGGGGTCTTGTTCATCGGGAGGGGTGGGCGCATCAAGAAAAACGGACTCCACGGATATCGTTGATCTCCACCGCCGACTTCCTCCACCTCCACGGGTTCGCTCATCCATTCTCCACCGCGCGCTTACTCCACCGCCACTGCTCAACCACCTCCACGGGCACCCTCCACCGCTCACTGCTCATCCAGCCTCCACACCACGGGTCCCCGCGAACCACCTCCACGGCCACCCTCCACCGCCTAATGCTCATCCACCGCACCACGGGTCATGTTCATCCGCAGGAAACGCCACCGCCACCGCTCATCCAACCCCACCGCAACGCCACCGCTCATCCAATCGACCGTTTCAAGTAGCGCAGAAGCTGGCGAATCGCCCATCGGTTTCCGGCCAACAGCCATCGACGATCGGGTCGGTCAGAACGCAGAAGTACCGCAGCGGCATTGCCGAAGCCCGCTTAGAGCCCAACGCCGCCGGGTTCAAGTAGATCCAATGCTCACACACACGCTGCATATTTAGAGAACGCTGATCGCCTCGCCCCGACCTCCCACCGTGAACCGTAACTCCCCAAAATTTTCTCTCTCCCTTTGCTTACCACGGTTTTTTCCACATGATGGCCCAAGAATGTCATGCAATGCCTCCTCGCCCAAGACGTAAAAGCCCATTTCGGCCATGATTTTTTGTCATAGAAATAGAGCCCACCACATCTATGACTATACCGGTTTTGTCACAATTATCGCTATAGAGTGTCATATGTATGACAGAAAAAATTGCTCGCCCAAAATGTCACGGATGTGTCTTTTTTCTAGTGGTGAGACCTGAGAATTATTGCAAATGTGGTTAGTTATAATCTTTAAGGAAACCTGAATGTTGGCTTTACATATTTACAACAACAAGTGAAAACAGAGTTTGTAAAAGTTTTTTCTTCTTTAGTTTGTCAACTGAATTGCTTGAGGACAAGCAAGGGTTTAAGGTTGGGGAGTTGATACGCCTGCCAGATCTACTTTTCCAAACACTTTGCCCTTGTTTTGGACCCTAACTTGTATGATTTGAATGGAACTAACCCGACCGACGTTGTTTTGAATTCACATGATGTTGTTTTATGTGCGTAAAACAAAAGTTCTTTGAATGACCAACTCCACTGGATGTCTTATAAAATAATAAAAATCTCGCCAAAGATGAAGACCAGGGCCTATTCTCTGTCTCATTTAGGGTGGGGGGCGTCAGGGCGCCGCCCCCACCGTGGGCCCCCGACACCTTACGATGCCAACTCCAACTCTATATATTGGCTGGAGGAAAAAATAAGAGAGAAGAAATCATCGCTTTACTTATATGAAGCCGCCGCTAAGCCCTAAACCCTTGGGAGGCTGATCTGAACTGCTCGGGCCCGGAGAAGGGGATTGTCGCAATAATATCATCAACCATCCTCCATCACCACTTCATGATGCTCACCGCCGGCGTGAGTAATTCCATCGAGGCTTGTTGGACGGTGATGGTTTGATGATATTTATCGTAATCGAAAGTTTTGTTAGGTTTGATCCCTAGTATCCACTATGTTCTGAGATTGATGTTGCTATGACTTATGCTTAATGCTTGTCACGGGGCCCGAGTGTATGATTTCAGATGAACCTATTATGTTTTCATGAATATATGTGAGTTCTTGATCCTATCTTGCAAGTCTATAGTCACCTATTATGTGTTATGATCCGGCAACCCCAAGTGACAATAATCGATACTTCTAAGATGACCATAGTTTGAGGAGTTCATGTATTTGCTAATGCTTTGTTCTGTTCTCTATTAAAAGGAGGCCTTAATATCCCTTAGTTTTCAATAGGACCGCCACGAGGGTAGGACAAAAGATGTCATGCAAGTTCTTTTCCATAAGCATGTATGACTATATTCGAATATATGCCTACATTACATTGATGAATTGAGCTAGTTCTGTGTCACCCTATGTTATGAATGTTACGACGAACCGCATCCGCATAATTATCCATCATCGATCCGTGCCTACGAGCTTCCATATATACCGGTTCTCGCTATTTACTTTTCCACATCATATAATCACTACAAAATACCAAAACATTACTTTTGTTGTCTTTACTTTTGTTATCGCTACAACCACTATCATATTACTTTGCTACTAAACACTTTGCTGCAGATACTAAGTTTCCGTGTGGTTGAATTGACAACTCAGCTGCTAATACTTTAGAATATTCTTTGGCCCCTTGTGTCGAATCAATAAATTTGGGTTGAATACTTCACCGAAAGTTGTTATGATCCCTATATTTTGTGGGTTATCAGCATATGCCGTGTGATGATATGGCCAAAAGGATGTGATGAATGATATGTGATGTATGAGATTGATCATGTTCTTGTAATACTTAATCACGATTTGCATGTCAATGAGTATGATAACGGCAGGAGCCATAGGAGTTGTCTTAATTTATTGTATGACCTAAGTGTCATTGAGTAACGCCATGTAATTACTTTACTTTATTGCTAAACCGTTAGCCATAGTGGTGGAAATAAAGTTTGTAGACAACTTCATGAAGACACGATGATGGAGATCATGATGATGGAGATCATGGTGTCATGCCGGTGACGATGGTGATCATGGCGCCTCAAGATGGAGATCAAAGGAGCAAAATGATATTGGCCATATCATGTCACTATTTGATTGCATGTGATGTTTTCATGTTTTTGCATCTTATTTGCTTAGAATGACGGTAGCATAAATAAGATGATCCTCATAATAATTTCAAGAAAGTGTTCCCTAACTGTATACTGCTGTGAAAGTTCGTTGTCTCAAGCACCACGTGATGATCGGGTGATAGATTCTAACGCTCACATACAACGGGTGAAGCCAGATTTACACATGCAAAACACTTAGGTTGACTTGACGAGCCTAGCATGTACAACATGGCCTCGAACACAAGAGACCGAAGGTCGAACATGAGTCGTGATAGAAGATAATATCAACATGAAGATGTTCACCGATGATGACTAGTCCGTCTCAAGTGATGATCGGACACGCCTAGTTGACTGGATCATGTATCACTTAGATGACTAGAGGGATGTCTGTCTCGAGGGAGTTCACTAAATAATTTGATTAAATGAACTAAATTATCATGAAATTAGTCTAAAACTTTTGCAATATGTCTTGTAGATCAAATGGCCAACGCTCATGTCAACCTCAACTTCAACGCTCCTAGAGAGAAAACCAAGTGAAAGACGATGGTAGCAACTATAATGACCGGGTCCGAACTTGAGGATCATCCTCATAGATGCCAAGAAAGCATATGTCCTAGAAGCACCGCTAGGTGATGCACTGCTTCAATGAACCAAGACGTTATGACGCTTAAGTGCGCGGTTGATGATTACTCCCATGTTCAAGGCGCATGCTTTACAGCTTAGAACCGGGCTCCAAAAATGTTTCGAGCAGCACGGAGCATATGAGATGTTCCAAGAGCTGAGAATGGTTTTCAAGCTCATGTCCCGTCGAGATATGAAGTTCCACAAGTTCTACAATTGTAAGATGGAGGAAAATAGTCCCGCCAATGAGCACATACTAAAATGTCCAAGGTAACAATCGCTTGTCTCACCGGGAGTTAATCTCCCGATGACGCGGTCATGATGTAATCCTTCAGCCGCCCACCAAGCTACAAGAGCTTTGTGATGAACTTCAATATGCGGGGATGGAGAAAACCATTCTCGAGTATATTCAATGCTGAAATCAGCAGAGGTGGAAATCAAAAGGAACATCATGTTGATGGTGAATAAAACCACTAAGTTCAAGAAAAGGGTTTCAAGGAAGACGGCAAGGAGGTGCCGCGCCAGCAAGCAAGCTGCCGGAAGAAACCAAAGAATGGACCCAAGCCCGAGACTGAAAGTGTTTTATTGCAAGGAAGTGGTCACCGAAGCGGAACTGCCCCAAATACTTAGCGGACAAGAAGGCCAGCAACACCAAAGGTATATGATATACATGTAATTGATGTACCTTACCAAGATCGTAGTAGCTCCTCGGTATTTGATACCGCGCGGTTGCTCATATTTGTAACTCAAAACAGAGCTGTGGAATAAGCGGAGACTAGCGGAGGACGAGGTGACGACGCGCTGGTGAATGGTTCCAAGGTCGATGTGATCGTTGCCGCACGCTACCTCTACATTTACCTACGGGATTAGTTTTAAACCTCAATAATTGTTATTTAGTGCCAGCTTTGAGCATGAACATTGTATCCGGATCTCGCTTAATACGAGATGGCTACTCATTTAAACCGAGAATAATGGTTGTTCTATTTATATGAGATATGTTTATGGTCATGCCTCGCTGGTCAATGGTTTATTCTAATGAATCTCAACGTGATGTTATACATATTCATAGTGTGAATACCAAAAGATGTAAGGTTGATAATGATAGTCCCACATACTTGTGGCATCGCCGCCTTTGGTCACATTGGTGTCAAACGATGAAGAAGCTCCATGCAGATGGACTTTGGAGTCTCTTGATTATGAATCATTTGACACGCATGTAACCATGCCTCATGGGTAAAATGACCAAGACTCCGCTTCTCCGAACAATGGAGAGCAACCAACTTATTGGAAATCATACATACCGATGATGTGCGGTCCAATGAGCGTTGAGGCACGTGGCTATTTATGTTCTCACCCTCACCGATGACTTGAGTAGATATGGGTATGTCTACTTAATGAAACACAAGTATGAGACCTTGAAAGGTTCAAGGAATTTCAGTGAGGTTGAAAATCAACGTGATGAAAAATAAAATTCTTACGATCGATCGTGGAGGGAATATTTAAGTCACTAATTTGGCACACACTTAAGGAAATGTGGAATCATTTCACAACTCACGCCTCGAACACCAAAGGTAATGGTGTGTCCGAACGTCAGAATCGACTCTATTGGATATGGTGCGATCTATGATGTTCCCGATCGACCGCCTTTCATTTTGGGGCTATGCTTAGAGATCTGCAGTATTCACTTTAAATAGGGTCTGCCGAACTGCTGAGACGACACCGTATGAATTATGGTTTAAAGAAACCAAGTCACGCTTTAAAAGTTTGGGATGCGATGCTTATGTCAAGAAACTTCAACCTGAAAAGCTCGAACCCAAGTCGAAAAATGCGCTTCATAGGATACCCTAAGGAAACCATTGGGTATACCTTCTACCTCAGATCCGAAGGCAAGATCTTTGTTTCAAGAACGGTCCTTTCGGAGAAAGAGTTTCTCGAAAGAAGTAAGTGGAGGAAAGTGGAACTTGATGAAGTAACGCTTCTGAAGCAGAAGTAGCGCAGCTCAGAAGATGTTCCCTGGTGCCTGCACGCTAGAGAGGAGGTTAATGATGATGATCAAGGTACTTCGGACAAGTTGCATCAACTTCAGAGGTCCCAAGGACACGCTCCGCACCGTAATGGTATGGCAACCTGTCCCGGAAATCATGTTGTTAGACAACTGTGAACCTTCGAACTATGAAGAAGCGACGGCGGGCCCAGATTCCAACAAATGGCTTGAAGCCATGCAACCGAGATAGGATCCATGTATGAAAACAAAGTATGGACTTTGACAGACTTTGCCCGGCGATCGGCGCAGCGAGAAAATAAATGGATCTTTAAGAAGAAGATGACGAGGATGGTAATGTTACCATCTATAGCTGACTTGTCGCTAAGGGTTATCGACAAGTTCAAGGGATTGACTACGATGATACCTTTCACCCGTAGTGAAGCTTAAGTCCGTCCAATCATGTTAGCAATTGCCGATTCTACGATTATGAGATATGGCAAATGGACGCCAAACGGCATTCCTTAACGGCTTTCTTAAGGAAGAAGAATTGTATATGATGCAGCCGGAAGGTTTTGTCGATCCTAAGAATGCTAACAAGGTATGCAAGCTCCAGCGCCCATCTATGGGCTGGTACAAGCATCTCGGAGTTAACATTCGCTTTGATGAAATGATCAAAGCGTTAGTTTATGCACTATGGAGAAGCCCACATACATAGGAGTGAGGGAGCTCTAGCATTTTCATATTATATGTATGACATCGTTGATGGGAAATGATATAGAACTCTTGGAGAGCATAAAGGCCTACTTGAATAAGTGTTTTCAATGAAGGACCTTGAGAAGTTGCTTACATATTAGGCATCAAGATCTATAGAGATAGATCGAGACACCTCATAGGTCTTTCACAAAGCACATACCTTGATAAGATATTGAAGAAGTTCAATATGGATCAGTCCAAGAAGGGGTTCTTGCCTGTGTTGTAAGGTAAGGTGAAATTGAGCTCGCTCAATGTCCCACCAATGCGTAAGATAGAGAAAAGATGAGTGTCGCCCCTATGCCTCGGCCATAGGGTCTATCATGTATGCCATGCCGTGTACCGCACTTGATAAACCTTGCCGTAAGTTTGTTTGGTAGGAAGGTACCAAAGTAATCCCGCATGGAACACGGACAACGGTCAAGAATATATCAAGTACCGAAAAGGACTAAGCATATGTTTCGTCATGGAGGTGACGAAGAGCTCGTCAGAAGGGTTACGCCGATGCTAGCTTCGACGAGTTGAGCCTCACGAATCTGATCTTCCAAAGTAGGAGAGACTATGAGGTTGGCAAGAAAGCCTTGAGGAACAACTTGAAGATTCAGCTTATGGAAAGCTTCACAGAGATCCGGTTGGAAGGGCTTGAGGATTAAATTGCAATAAGCCTTCCTGCTCAAAGCATCTGCAATCACATTGGCCTTGCCCGAGTATATTCAATACTTGGGTTGTACTCTTGAATCATTTCGACCCATCGAGTTTGCACGAGGTTGAGGTTGGGTTGAGTGAAGATATACTTGAGACTCTTGTGATCGGTGAATATGTCCACTTTCCTTCCCAACAAGAGATGTCTCCATGTTATTAATGCATGGACAACTGCCGCCAACTCAAGATCGTGAGTGGGGTAGTTCTTTTCGTTGGGCTTCAACTGACAAGAGGTATAGGCCACAACTTTCTTCTCTTGCATTAACACAGCACCGAGACCTTGAAGATAAGCATCACAGAAAACTTCGAATGGCTTGGATTCACCAGCAGGAGTCAAGACAGGAGCTGTGACGAGTTTATCTTTGAGGGTGTTGAAAGCAACGTCACACTCAGGAGACCAGACATACTTCACATGCTTCTGGAGGAGGTTGGAAAGAGGCTTTGCAATCTTAGATAAGTTCTCAACGAATCTTCGGCAATAGCTTGCAAGTCCAAGAAAACTGCGAAGCTGCTTGACATTGTGAGGAGGTTCCCAATTCACAACTGCAGACACCTTCTCGGGATTAACAGCGATGCCCTTGGCAGAGATGATGTGACCAAGATAAATCACTTCATCAAGCCAAAATTCACATTTGGAAAACTTCGTATAGAATTGATGCTCTCTGAGCTTGTCGAGCACCAATCGCAAATGTTTGGCATGATCCTTATTATTCTTGGAGAAGACCAAAATATCATCGAGATAGACCAAGACGAATTCATTGGTGTAGGGGTTGAAGATGAAGTTCATCATTCGAGAGAATGTTGGAGGAGCATTGACAAGGCCGAAAGACATGACAGTATATTCATAAGAACCAAAGCTTGTTCGAATGCTGTCTTGGGAATATCTTGTTCACGAATGCGAATTTGATGATAACCCATAATGAAGGTCAAGCTTGGAGAACACTTTAGCACCTTTGAGTTGCTCGAAAAGCTCATTGATGTTGGGAAGTGGATACTTGTTCTTGATAGTCTTCTTATTCAATGGACGGTAATCGACGCAAAAGTCGGTCCGTGCCATCCTTCTTTTGGACAAAAGAACACCACAACCCCAAGGAGATGAACTCGGTCCGATCAAACCCAGACGCTCTTGTTCATCGAGCTGCTTCTTCAATTCCTTCAGCTCATTAGGTCCAAGCTTGTATGGACGCTTGCAAACGGGTTCGATGCGGGCTCAAGATCGATAACTAATTCAACGGCCGGTGAGGAGGCATACCCGAAGCTCTTCTTGAAAGACATCTTGGTACTCACAAACGATCGAATCGAGAGATAGCATCCAATTCGCCCTTCTCATTGAGAGAAAACAACCAATGGTTTCATCACGAGCGCATAGATGATCACATCATTAGAAGAGTGAGTCAATTGAATTTCCTGGCAGCACAATCAAGCTGAGCTTTGTCTGAGAAAGCCACCCATCCCGAGAATAAGATCAATATCCGAGTCACCAAGGACAATTGGTTTAGCCAAAATCTATAGTCTCCCATCTTGATAGAGACATCGAGCAACTAAACTAGAAGTCATACGCTTTCGGAGAAACAACTTGCATACTTTGGACAAAATCTACGTGTCAACATTGTGCTTGATGCAAAAGGATATGACATGAAAGAATGCGATGCACCAAGATCAAATAAGACTTTTGCAGAATATCATTAATCGAAGATTACCCATTATCACATCGGAAGAATCCTCCGCTTGAGCTGCATTCATCATATTCACCTTTGCAGACTTGGGATTATGCTTGACCACCGCATTGCTGGAAGATCTCACAGAGGAGGAGGCGGAAGGCGCCTTTGGTTGAAGCACTTGTTCGCGTAGTGACCTTTCTCACGACATTTGTTGCAAGTCACCTCGAGAGCGGACGGTGATAAGGAGCATTTGACCTTGGAGCTTGAGAATTAGACTTGTTACGATAGCTGGGTTGGGCGGGTGGGAAGATCCACGACCACCGAGTTCTTCTCGCGATAAGGCCGACGAACGGAGGAGGAGGAAGGTAGAACTTCGCTGCTTAGCTGCCACTTGAGAGGAAGAAGAAGACTGAACTGCATCCCCGATTCTCTTCTTAGAAGCCTCACATTTGAGTTGGGCAGCTTCTTGCTTCATGCCATGTTGTAGAATTCATCATACTTTTCTCGCTCAAAAGCACGAGAGCTAATTGCAGATCTTCTCTAAGACCACCTCTGAATTGATAGATCATACTCTTTTCATCACGGACGCCTTGCTTAGCAAAGCGAGCGAAGTTTCGAACTGGATATTGTATTGATACACAGACATGTTGCCTTGCTTGAGATTGCGGAACTCCTCACGCTTGCTCTCAACAACACTTTTCGGAATGTGGTGAGCTTTGAAGTCTCGACGGAACTCATCCCAGGTAATGACACGACCTCCTCTGGAATCTTTGTATTGCTGGTACCACTCAGCAGCTTGGTCCTTGAGTTGAAACGAAGCAAACTTGACAAAGTCCTCGTGTCGACATTGCTACATTCAAAATGTTTGCAGATGTCCACAAGCCAATCATCGGCGTCTGTGGCCTCGACACAGAAGCTGAAAGACTTCGGCTGATTAGCGAGGAACTGATTGAGGGTAGAAAAGTGCGGCTGGTTGTTGCCTTGGCCTTGATTTCCTTGATTGCCTTGCCCTTGGGTACGCTCTTGCAAGAGTTGCAAAATCATCTAAGCATTGGCATTGGTGGCTGCCATGATAGCTTGCCATGCCTCCGGAGGCGGAGGTGGAGGTGGAGGGTTCGACTGACTCCCATCATTGCGTTCCGGATTCAGACGCGTTGGCGGAGCCATCCTGAAGAGGGTGACATCCGTTAGCACTTGATAGATAGATAGATAAGTTGAATCAATGGATAGAGATTGCAACATATAGTCTTCACAATAAACATTCGAACAAGGATGAACGAATGAATTCCAAAGCTAACATCACACGTCCATTAAGGTGAGAAGCCACTTGATTAAGGGTTGATGAAAAAATAACAAGGTACGACTGGAACAAATAAGTGGTAAGGATTACCCAATCACAAACCAAATATCTGCGGGAAGAAATGCTAGAGCTACTTGAATCCCACCTATAAACTCCCAAACTTTCTCGGTTATGCAATCTGGTGTTGGGGATACAGGGACACAAAATATATCACCCAAACTAACAATACCTAGATCCAATTGTATCCATCCGTCAACACATAACCAAGAAACCTTCGAAATCATGTACCTCGACCTTCAAAAGCATCCGTTATATGAAGTCATGGCAATACTCCCGAGCTCGCCCAAAGATCGGGTTATCGGGTTATCTCACCAACAACTGCACAAAAGAGATTTTGATGTCGGCAAAGCTCGGTATTCCGAATCGCAACGATAAAATTGTGACGACAACACCTCGGAGCTCAACTCCCGGGACACCGCCACAACCCCTAAATGTCGAGGCACCAAGAACAATGTTCTCGCCACAAAACCATCGGAACGATTCCAAGATACCCGCGTGATCCTAAAGTTTTTTAGTGAAATTTGAGGAGAGGAGAGTCAAAACTTCTACGCCAGAGACCTCACCAGAGCGATTTAAGGGACTGGGAGTAAAAAGAATCCTACTCTCGATATATATAATCCTAAGACTCAAAACATTTTGTTCTAGACTCAACAACGCCAAAGAAACAATCAGCGGGGCTCCTAAGTCGGGATGGCTCGATTACCAACTTGTAACGCCCTCGATGCGGCTATATCTCCCACGTGTCGAAGCACGACTTAGAGGCATAACCGCATTGAAAGCAATGTCGCAAGTGAGGTAATCTTCACACAACCCATGTAATACATAAGGAAAGAGATACATAGTTGGCTTACAATGCCACTTCACACAATACATAAATAAACATCCATCATCCAGATTACACTCAAGGTCCGACTACGGAACCAAAATAAAAGAAGATACCCCAAATGCTACACAGATCCCCGATCGTCCCAACTGGCTCCACTCTCGATCATCGTGAAAAGACACATAGTAACGACCACGCTCCTCATCGAACTCCCACTTGAGCTCGGTTCGCCATCCTGACCGCATCGTCGGCACTGCAACTGTTTTGGTAGAATCTGTGAGTCACGGGACTCAGCAATCTCACACCCGAGATCAAGACTATTTAAGCTTATAGGAAGGACAGAGTTGTGAGGTGGAGCTGCAGCAGCTTACTAGCATATATGGTGGCTACATTCGCAAAAGAGAGCGAGAAGAGAAGCAAGGCACGGTCGTGAAGCTAGTAGCGATCAAGAAGTGATCCTGAACTACTTACGTCAAACATAACTCCAACACCGTGTTCACTTCCCGGACTCCGCCGAGAAGAGACCATCATGGTTACACACGCGGTTGATGTGTATTAATTAAGGTCAACTTCGGGTTTTCTACAACCGGACATTAACAAATTCCCATCTGCCTCATAACCGCGGGCACGGCTTTCGAAAGATAATACCCTGCAGGGGTGTCCCAACTTAGCCCATTATAAGCTCTCACGGTCAACGAAGGATATTCCTTCTACCGGGAAGACCCGATCAGTCTCGGAATCCCGGACTACAAGACATTTCGACAGAATAAAACAAGACCAGCAAAGCCGCCTGATTGCCAACAAATCCCGATAGGAGCTGCACATATCTCGCTCGTGGCACATCCGGATGAGACATCCTACGAGTAAAACCAAGCCTCAAGTTTTCCCAAGGTGGCCCTTGATGGTCGTTTCGTTTGGGCCAGCACTCGAGGAGCACCGTCCGGGGTTAAATAAAGATGACCCTCGGGCTCGCGAAACCCGGGGAAAAAGGCTTAGGTGGCAAATGGTAAAACCAAAGTTGGGCCTTCTTGAGGAGTCTTATTCAAAGCAAACTGTCAAGGGGTCCCATAAATCACCCAACCGTAAGGAACGCAAAATCAAGGAACATAACACCGGTATGACGGAAACTAGGCGGCAAGAGGGAACAAAACACCGTGCATAAGGCCGAGTCTTCCACCCTTTACCAAGTATATAGATGCATTAATTAGACAATAGATATTGTGATATCCCAACAAGTAAACATGTTCCAACAAGGAACAACATCTCCATGTTCCAACAAGGAACAAACTTCATCTTCACCTGCAACTAGCAACGCTATAAGAGGGGCTGAGCAAAGCGGTAACATAGCCAAACAACGGTTTGCTAGGAAAGGATGGTTAGAGGTTTGACATGGCAATATGGGAGGCATGATATAGCAAGTGATAGGCATCGTAGCATAGGCATAGCAAAAGAGCGAGCATCTAGCAAGCAAAGATAGAAGTGATTTCGAGGGTATGGTCATCTTGCCTGCAAAGTTCTCAGAGTTGTCGAAAGCTTGATCCTCGTAAGCGTTCTTAACAGGTTCCTCGTTCACGCACTCTTCTCGGCTCTACCCAAAGCAAGAACACAAACAATGGAACCACAATAAATCACGGTGCAATGCACAAGCAACATGATGCAATACATGGCATGATATGCGAGATGTGATATGCAATGCGTATGCGTGCTCCGAAAGGAAAATGATGAACCAGGCATCAACTTGGCAAACCAAGTATGCCGCTGAAAGGTGAGATGATTTCGGTTGAAATCGATATAAAGATCACGGAATCGGATGCACGGTTTGCAAAAGACAAGCAAAACAAGAATGGCACAAATCTGCCATTAACAGCATGATGCCACATAGCAAGCAACAAGAAATTAAGCTACTGCACCCAAACGTACCAGAAAAGCATATGGCAGTTATCTACTCAAGATGCTTGACAAAAGATGAACAGTGAGCTATGGCTAAATCACAACATAACAGGTCCAAACAAGCATGGCAAAAGTGCAAAATATATCAGCTTCACTGACTTAGTGAAAATACTGAACATGGCAGAATCAGCATCAGGAAGCAATGTTCAGAGCAAGCAAACGACATGCTACAGGAACTTATAATAGCAAAAAAAGGCAAGTAATAAATCTACTCAAAGCATAGAACAAAAGTCCCTTACTGACCATGAGCCAAAAGGGATCATAAAATATAATAACAACCATGTCAATATAGCAAGTTTCATTAATGATTCAAAGAATGGGCATGACAAAAACAGATAACAAGTAGGCATGTTTAAGAGCTCGATGCACTCACTACAGAGCATTTCATGATAAACTAAGCATACATCCATCAAGAAGACATGGCATAGAAGCTATACATGGCAAGAACAACATCATAGCATACACGGATCAACTACAACAACCTTGGCAAAATTGAATAACATGTAAACAATCTGCCAGGAAACATTTTATAGCAAAAGTAGAGCTCGATTGACTCAAGCTATGGCACTCCATAATTGCAAACAAGGGCATGGATGGATAGAGAATAACCATATGTTCAAAACATCCTTACTGAAGTATCTCAAAATATGCATGGATCTCTCGGTAGCATCAAGTTAACATGGCATAAAAATATCATTAAAACAGGGGCTGAAATCAGCAACATCATGAAGCCTAGTTTGCATGCTTGTGCTAGTCACCACAGAGATCACAAAAATACATGGCATACACCCTATAAAGATGGCATGTCATATTACAAAACACATGTAGGACTCAAGTTCATAGGATGCACACATCAATCATGGCAAAATGACAAAAGTGCATGTTACGATAAGAATCAAACTAACATCACATAGCCCTCTTCTAACAGCATTTCGGGCATCAAGATGAGCTAAAATAAGAATGATGCACTGAGATGCAATGATCTACTCTTCGAGGCGAACAATTCGGTATACTATACACCCAAAACGGAGCCACGGGTGCAAAGTTATGGCATGATGAAAATGCAACAAATTATCGATGTAAAATGACTTAGAGGAATCGGGGAGAAGTCGAGCGGCTCGAGGTGAGGCCGGGCGGCGGCTCGCCGGAGCGGGCGCCAGAGGAGGAGAGCCGGGCGGGCGGCGAGGGCGGCGGCGGGCGGAGGCGCTGGGGCCGAGGCGGCGGAGGCGGCGCGCGGGCGGAGGCCGAGGCGGCCGGGCGGCGATCGGACGGAAGTCAGCGCGGCTTGGTCGCAAGGGCGGCGGCGCGCGGCGGTGAAGCGGGGCGCTGGGGCAGGGTTTCCCGGGTTCCTGCGGCCTGCGGCGGCGGCGCGCGTGGCGCGCCGCGTGGCGCGCGTGCGGTTGGTCGGGCGACGGCGGGCGGACGTGTCTGCCCGTCCGGATCGTCTGGGCGGAGCGGAGGAGGGGCTAGGGTTAGGTAGGAATTGATCCGGATTTCGGGAGGGGTGTTTTATAGGTAGAAGGAGCTAGGAAGCTCCAAATGGAGTGTAGTTTTCGCCCACGATCGTGATCGAACGGCGATGGACATGGAAGTGACTTAGATGGGTTATTGGGCTGTTTTGAAAGGGTGTTGGGCTGCAACTTAAAAGAGGCCTTTATGAGAGTGCGGTTAACCGCTGAGTACCAAACGAGCTCCAAATGACCAAACTTGACAGTGGTCACCGGTGGTGTACCAAGGCCACTTGACAAACCTCGGTCCATTCCGAGAAAGTTTAGTACCCGCTCACGAAGAAATGTAAAAGGGGCCGGGGACATAGGAGTGCCGGATTGCAAAACGCGACAACGGGAAAATGCTCGAATCATGAGACTAACACGTATGCAAATGAGATGCACATGATGACATGATATGAGATGCATGACATGAACAAAATGCAAAACAAAAGACAAAACCCAACCATGGAGGGAATATCATATCACAATGCCGAAAATGGCAAGAGTTGGAGTTACAAATATGGAAAGTTACATCCGGGTGTTACAAAAGCAGAGCCGGTCGTGCCTCCTGCTCCTGCGCCGCCTGCGGGTCAAGCTATGATGTCGCGGAGGCCTCACCGCCCCTACTACTCCCACCGCTGGCAGGACATCCTCTACACACCCACACCCCCCGTTATTCTCATGGCGCGGCAGCCTCACACATTGCCGAACAGTGAACCCTCATACTCCTCTGCGCGTGGGCATCCACTACCGCATCGTCCCCGGTACCGTGGAGAGGCTGACAGCTGGGTCCATGGCCGCAGCAAGGAAGTGCCTCCTTATTACGCGCAAAATAATTATTCCTCCACCTAACAACGGGGACCCACCAGACGGGCCACCGTATTTCGCGAAAAAACGTTTCCCCCTGTCTGCTGGGACCCACCAGCTACATCTTCGCACGCAAGGAAGTGCGTCCGGAAAAAAACGATTCGCCCCCTGACTACTGGGACCCACCAGCTACATCTTCGCACGCAAGGAAGTGCGTTCGGGCAAAAAAAACCCAAAACGATTCGCCCCCTTGACTGCTGGGACCCACCAGCTACATCTTCGCACGCAAGGAAGTGCCTGACAGTCGGGACCCACCTGGTCGAAGCGTACGTAGCGTTGTCATTCTGGTCGCGAACGTACGCATACTGGTCGTTGTAGAGGCGCACACGTAGCATGTACACATACGTACAGCGGCCAGGGTGCAAGAAAGAAAATACGGCCACGTATGTGTACATACGGGCGGGGTCTCGAACGCCTACTCGCACATACGTACGGCGAGGGCTCGTGTACATGGCTGGGTCGGAACGGAGAAACAACGTCGTCGTCGTGTTCATGGGGAGCCAAACCGGCTGGGTCGGAACGGAATGCGTGGTCGTGTTCATCGGGAGGGCTTGGACGGAATAGGCGATGGAAACAAGGCCTGGCGTATCGTACAACGGAGGAAACGGCCTTGTGTTCGACCGGCCACGTTCGAAATGGGATCCTGTTCATCGGGAGGGGTCTGGCGTACCGCAAAACAGAGGAAACAGTCCTCCTGCGGTCGAAACGGGGGTCCTGTTGATCGGGAGGGGTGTGCCGTACCGCAAAACGGAGGAAACGGACCTCCTACGGTCGAAACGGGGGTCCTGTCGATCGGGAGGGGTGTGGCGTACCGCAAAACGGACGAAACGGACTTGTGTTGGAGCGCCACGGTCAAACGGGGTCTTGTTCATCGGGAGGGTGTGGCGCATCGCAAAACGGGACTCCACGGGATACCGTTGATCTCCACCGTCGACCTCCTCCAGCCTCCACGGGCTCTGCTCATCCAGCCTCCACCGCGGCGCTTACTCCACCGCCATCGCTCAACCACCCTCCACGGGCACCCTCCACCGCTCACTGCTCATCCAGCCCTCCACACCACGGGTCCCGCTTAACCACCCTCCACGGCCACCCCTCCACCGCTCATCTGTTCATCCAGCCCTCCGCACCACGGGTCATGTTCATCCGAGGAAACGCCACCGCCATCGCTCATCCAACCCCCCACCGCAACGCTCACTGCTCATCCAATCGACCGGTTTCATTAGCAGCATGGAGCGGCGAATCGCCCATCGGGCTCGATTAACACCATCGATCGATCGGTCGGGTTCAATGAACGCGTAACTTCGCAAAGGCAATTGCTCGAGTTCGCTTAGAGCCCAACGCCTCGCTTCGGGTTCGCTAGATCCAATGCCTCACACACACGCTGCACATACGAGAAAACGCGCGCATCGCCGCCCCCGACCTCCCACCGTAACCGGTAACTCCCCAAAATTTTCCTCCCCCTTGCTTCTACCACGGTTTTTTCCGTCATGGATGGCCCAAAGAATGTCATGCAGCTGCGTCTCCGGCCCGCCCAAGACGAAAAGCCCATTTCCTGTCATGATTTTTTGTCATAGAAATAGGAGCCCACCACATCTATGACGATACCGGGTTTTGTCACAATTATCGTCATAGAGTGTCATATGTATGACAGGAAAAAAAATTCGTTCGGCCCAAAATGTCACGGATGTGTCTTTTTTTTTCTAGTGGTGAGACCTGAGAATTATTGCAAATGTGGTTAGTTATAATCTTTGCTGAAACCTGAATGTTGGCTTTACATATTTACAACAACAAGTGAAAACAGAGTTTGTAAAAGTTTTTCTTTCTCTTTTAGTTTGTCAACTGAATTGCTTGAGGACAAGCAAGGGTTTAAGGTTGGGGGAGTTGATACGTCTCCGTCGTATCTACTTTTCCAAACACTTTTGCCCTTGTTTTGGACCCTAACTTGTATGATTTGAATGGAACTAACCCGACCGACGTTGTTTTCAGAGAATTGCCATGATGTTGTTTTATGTGCGAAAACAAAAGTTCTCGGAATGACCTGAAACTCCACGGATGTCTTATAAAAATAATAAAAATCCTCGCTAAAGATGAAGACCAGGGGCCACACCTGTCCCACGAGGGGTGGGGCGCCCCTAGGGCGCCCCCTACCTCGTGGGCCCCTGGACACCTTACGATGCCAACTCCAACTCTATATATTGGCTTTCGGGGAGGAAAAATAAGAGAGAAGAAATCATCGCGTTTTACGATATGAAGCCGCCGCCAAGCCCTAAAACCTCTTGGGAGGGCTGATCTGGAATCCGTTCGGGGCTCCGGAGAAGGGGATTCGTCGCGTCGTCATCATCAACCATCCTCCATCACCAATTTCATGATGCTCACCGCCGTGCGTGAGTAATTCCATCGTAGGCTTGCTGGACGGTGATGGTTTGGATGATATTTATCATGTAATCGAGTTAGTTTTGTTAGGGTTTGATCCCTAGTATCCACTATGTTCTGAGATTGATGTTGCTATGACTTTGCTATGCTTAATGCTTGTCACTTGGGCCCGAGTGTCATGATTTCAGATGTGAACCTATTATGTTTTCATGAATATATGTGAGTTCTTGATCCTATCTTGCAAGTCTATAGTCACCTATTATGTGTTATGATCCGACAACCCCGAAGTGACAATAATCGGGATACTTCTCGGTGATGACCATAGTTTGAGGAGTTCATGTATTTGCTAATGCTTTGTTCCGGTTCTCTATTAAAAGGAGGCCTTAATATCCCTTAGTTTTCAATAGGACCCCGCTGCCACGAGAGGGTAGGACAAAAGATGTCATGCAAGTTCTTTTCCATAAGCATGTATGACTATATTCGGAATATATGCCTACATTACATTGATGAATTGGAGCTAGTTCTGTGTCACCCTATGTTATGAATGTTACATGACGAACCGCATCTGGCATAATTATCCATCACTGATCTGGTGCCTACGAGCTTTCCATATACTGGTTCTCGCTTATTTACTTTTCCGTTGCTACTGTTACAATCACTACAAAATACCAAAAACATTACTTTTGTTGTCTTTACTTTTGTTACCGTTACCACCACTATCATATTACTTTGCTACTAAACACTTTGCTGCAGATACTAAGTTTCCAGGTGTGGTTGAATTGACAACTCAGCTGCTAATACTTTAGAATATTCTTTGGCTCCCCTTGTGTCGAATCAATAAATTTGGGTTGAATACTCTACCCTCGAAAGTTGTTGCGATCCCCTATACTTGTGGGTTATCACATATGCCGTGTGATGTGATATGGCCAAAAGGATGTGATGAATGATATATGTGATGTATGAGATTGATCATGTTCTTGTAATACGAATCACGACTTGCATGTCAATGAGTATGATAACCGGCAGGAGCCATAGGAGTTGTCTTAATTTATTGTATGACCTGCGTGTCATTGAGTAACGCCATGTAATTACTTTACTTTATTGCTAAACCGTTAGCCATAGTGGTGGAAATAATAGTTGGCGAGACAACTTCATGAAGACACGATGATGGAGATCATGATGATGGAGATCATGGTGTCATGCCGGTGACGATGGTGATCATGGCGCCCCGAAGATGGAGATCAAAAGGAGCAAAATGATATTGGCCATATCATGTCACTATTTGATTGCATGTGATGTTTTTCATGTTTTTGCATCTTATTTGCTTAGAATGACGGTAGCATAAATAAGATGATCCCTCATAATAATTTCAAGAAAGTGTTCCCCCTAACGTGCGCGCCAGAAAGTTCGTTGTCTCAAGCACCACGTGATGATCGGGTGTGATAGATTCTAACGTTCACATACAACGGGTGAAGCCAGATTTACACATGCAAAACACTTAGGTTGACTTGACGAGCCTAGCATGTACAAACATGGCCTCGGAACACAAGAGACCGAAAGGTCGAACATGAGTCGTATAGAAGATACGATCAACATGAAGATGTTCACCGATGATGACTAGTCCGTCTCAAGTGATGATCGGACACGGCCTAGTTGACTCGGATCATGTATCACTTAGATGACTAGAGGGATGTCTGTCTGAGTGGGAGTTCACTAAATAATTTGATTAAATGAACTAAATTATCATGAAATTAGTCTAAAACTTTTGCAAATATGTCTTGTAGATCAAATGGCCAACGCTCATGTCAACCTCAACTTCAACGCGTTCCTAGAGAAAACCAAGCTGAAAGACGATGGTAGCAACTATACGGACTGGGTCCGGAACTTGAGGATCATCCTCATAGATGCCAAGAAAGCATATGTCCTAGAAGCACCGCTAGGTGATGCACCCGCCCCAGCGAACCAAGACGTTATGACGCTTGGCAGTCGCGTGTTGATGATTACTCCCATGTTCAGTGCGGCATGCTTTACAGCTTAGAACCGGGGCTCCAAAAATGTTTCGAGCAGCACGGAGCATATGAGATGTTCCAAGAGCTGAGAATGGTTTTCCAAGCTCATGTCCGGTCGAGATATGAAGTCTCCGACAAGTTCTACTGATTGTAAGATGGAGGAAAATAGTCCCGTCGTGAGCACATACTCAAAATGTCCAGGTTGCACAATCGCTTGTCTCACCGGGGAGTTAATCTCCGGATGACGCGGATCGCTGATGAGAATCCTTCAGCCGCTTCCACCAAGCTACAAGAGCTTTGTGATGAACTTCAATATGCAGGGGATGGAGAAAACCATTCCTGGAGTATATTCAATGCTGAAATCAGCAGAGGTGGAAATCAAAAAGGAACATTAAGTGTTGATGGTGAATAAAACCACTAAGTTCAAGTAGGGCAAGGGTAAAAAGGGTTTCAAGGAAGACGGCAAGGGAGGTGCCGCGCCCAGCAAGCAAGCTGCCGGGAAGAAACCAAAGAATGGACCCAAGCCTGAGACTGAGTGTTTTTATTGCAAGGGAAGTGGTCACTGGAAGCGGAACTGCCCCAAATACTTAGCGGACAAGAAGGCCAGCAACACCACAGGTATATGTGATATACATGTAATTGATGTGTACCTTACCAGTACTCGTAGTAGCTCCTGCGTATTTGATACCGGTGCGGTTGCTCATATTTGTAACTCAAAACAGGAGCTGTGGAATAAGCGGAGACTAGCGAAGGACGAGGTGACGATGCGCGTCGGGAATGGTTCCAAGGTCGATGTGATCGTCGTCGGCACGCTACCTCTACATTTACCTACGGGATTAGTTTTAAACCTCAATAATTGTTATTTAGTGCCAGCTTTGAGCATGAACATTGTATCTGGATCTCGCTTAATACGAGATGGCTACTCATTTAAACCGAGAATAATGGTTGTTCTATTTATATGAGAGATATGTTTTATGGTCATGCCCCGCTGGTCAATGGTTTATTCTTAATGAATCTCGAACGTGATGTTATACATATTCATAGTGTGAATACCAAAAGATGTAAGGTTGATAATGATAGTCCCACATACTTGTGGCACTGCCGCCTTGGTCACATTGGTGTCAAACGCATGAAGAAGCTCCATGCAGATGGACTTTTGGAGTCTCTTGATTATGAATCATTTGACACGTGCGAACCATGCCTCATGGGTAAAATGACCAAGACTCCGTTCTCCGGAACAATGGAGAGAGCAACCAACTTATTGGAAATCATACATACTGATGTGTGCGGTCCAGTAAGCGTTGAGGCACGCGGTGGCTATCGTTATGTTCTCACCCTCACTGATGACTTGAGTAGATATGGGTATGTCTACTTAATGAAACACAAGTATGAGACCTTTGAAAGGTTCAAGGAATTTCAGAGTGAGGTTGAAAATCAATGTGACAGAAAAATAAAATTCTTACGATCAGATCGTGGAGGGGAATATTTAAGTCACGAATTTGGCACACACTTAAGGAAATGTGGAATCATTTCACAACTCACGCCGCCTGGAACACCTCAGTGTAATGGTGTGTCCGAACGTCGTAATCGCACTCTATTGGATATGGTGCGATCTATGATGTCTCTTACCGATCTGCCGCTCTCATTTTGGGGCTATGCTTTAGAGACTGTTGCATTCACTTTAAATAGGGCTCCGTCGAAATCCGTTGAGACGACACCGTATGAATTATGGTTTGGGAAGAAACCTAAGCTATCGTTTCTAAAAGTTTGGGGATGCGATGCTTATGTCAAGAAACTTCAACCTGAAAAGCTCGAACCCAAGTCGAAAAATGCGTCTTCATAGGATACCCTAAGGAAACCATTGGGTATACCTTCTACCTCAGATCCGAAGGCAAGATCTTTGTTTCAAGAACGGGTCCTTTCGGAGAAAGAGTTTCTCTCGAAAGAAGTAAGTGGGAGGAAAGTGGAACTTGATAATCTTGCCTCTTGAAGCGTAAAATAGCGCAGCTCGGAAGATGTTCTGTGGTGCCTGCACCGCTAGAGAGGAGGTTAATGATGATGATCAAGGTACTTGGATCAAGTTGCTCTTGAACCAGAGGTCCACAAGGACACGCCCGCACCAGAATGGTATGGCAACCCTGTCCTGGAAATCATGTTGTTAGACAACGGTGAACCTTCGAACTATGAAGAAGCGACGGCGGGCCCAGATTCCAACAAATGGCTTGAAGCCATGCAATCCGAGATAGGATCCATGTATGAAAACAAAGTATGGACTTTGACAGACTTGCCCGATGATCGGCGAGCGATAGAAAATAAATGGATCTTTAAGAAGAAGACGGACGAGGATGGTAATGTTACCATCTATAAAGCTTGACTTGTCGCTAAGGGTTATCGACAAGTTCAAGGGATTGACTACGATGATACCTTCTCACCCGTAGTGAAGCTTAAGTCCGTCCGAATCATGTTAGCAATTGCCGCATTCTACGATTATGAGATATGGCAAATGGACGTCAAAACGGCATTCCTTAACGGCTTTCTTAAGGAAGAATTGTATATGATGCAGCCGGAAGGTTTTGTCGATCCTAAGAATGCTAACAAGGTATGCAAGCTCCAGCGCTCCATCTATGGGCTGGTACAAGCATCTCGGAGTTGGAACATTCGCTTTGATGAAATGATCAAAGCGTTTGGGTTTATGCAGACTTATGGAGAAGCCCGCGTTTACAAGAAAGTGAGTGGGAGCTCTATAGCATTTCTCATATTATATGTGGATGACATACTGTTGATGGGAAATGATATAGAACTCTTGGAGAGCATAAAGGCCTACTTGAATAAGTGTTTTTCAATGAAGGACCTTGGAGAAGCTGCTTACATATTAGGCATCAAGATCTATAGAGATAGATCGAGACACCTCATAGGTCTTTCACAAAGCACATACCTTGATAAGATATTGAAGAAGTTCAATATGGATCAGTCCAAGAAGGGGTTCTTGCCTGTGTTGCAAGGTGTGAAATTGAGCTCGGCTCAATGTCCGACCACGGCAGAAGATAGAGAAAAGATGAGTGTCGTCCCCTATGCCTCGGCCATAGGGTCTATCATGTATGCCATGCTGTGTACCAGACCTGATGTAAACCTTGCCGTAAGTTTGGTAGGAAGGTACCAAAGTAATCCCGGCATGGAACACTGGACAACGGTCAAGAATATACTGAAGTACCTGAAAAGGACTAAGCATATGTTTCTCGTTCATGGAGGTGACGAAGAGCTCGTCGTAAAGGGTTACGTCGATGCTAGCTTCGACACAGATCTGGATGACTCTAAGTCACAGACCGGATACGTGTATATTTTGAATGGTGGGGAAGTAAGCTGGTGCAGTTGCAAGCAAAGCATCATGGCGGGATCTACATGTGAAGCGGAATACATGGCAGCCTCGGAGGCAGCACATGAAGCAATCTGGATGAAGGAGTTCATTACCGACCTAGGAGTTATTCCCAATGCGTCGGGGCCGATGACTCTCTTCTGTGAGAACACTGGAGCCATTGCCCTTGCCAAGGAGCCCAGGTTTCACAAGAAGACCAGGCACATCAAGCGTTGCTTCAGCTCCATTCGCAAAAATGTTCAAGATGGAGACATAGATATTTGCAAAGTGCATACGGATCTGAATGTCGCAGATCCGTTGACTAAACCTCTTCCGCGAGCAAAACATGATCAACACCAGAACTCTATGGGTGTTCGATTCATCACGATGTAACTAGATTATTGACTCTAGTGCAAGTGGGAGACTGTTCGAAATATGCCCTAGAGGCAATAATAAAATGATTATTATTACATTTCCTTGTTCATGATAATTGTCTATTGTTCATGCTATAATTGTGTTATCTGTAAATCGTAATACATGTGTGAATACATAGACCACAACATGTCCCTAGTGAGCCTCTAGTTGACTAGCTCGTTGATCAATGGATGGTTACGGTTTCTCGACCATGGACATTTGATGTCATTGATAACGGATCACATCATTGGGAGAATGATGTGATGGACAAGACCCAATCCTAAGCATAGCACAAGATCGTAGTTCGTCTCGAGAGCTTTTCTAATGTCAAGTATCATTTCCTTAGACCATGAGATCGTGCAACTCCGGATACCGTAGGAGTTCTTTGGGTGTACCAAACGCCACAACGAATCGGGTGGCTATAAAGGTACACTACATGTATCTCCGAAAGTGTCAGTTGGGTTGGCACGAATCGAGACTGGGATTTGTCACTCCGTATGACGGAGAGGTATCTCTGGGCCCATTCGGTAATGCATCATCATAATGAGCTCAATGTGACCAAGTGGTTGGTCATGGGATCATGCATTATGGAACGAGTAAAGTGACTTGCCGGTAACGAGATTGAACGAGGTATTAGGATACCGACGATCGAATCTCGGGCAAGTAACGTATCGATTGGCAAAGGGAATTGTATACAGATTACTTGAATCCTCGACATGTGGTTCATCCAATGAGATCATCGTGGAACATGTGGGAGCCAACATGGGTATCCAGATCCCGTTGTTGGTTATTGGCCGGAGAGCTATCTCGGTCATGTCTGCGTGATTCCCGAACCTGTAGGGTCTACACACTTACGGTTCGATGACGCTAGGGTTATAATGAAGATATGTATGTGATTACCGAATGTTGTTCGGAGTCCCGGATGAGATCCCAGACGTCACGAGGAGTTCCAAAATGGTCCGGAGGTGAAGATTTATATATGGGAAGTTGTCATACGGTCACCGGAAAAGTTCGGGGGCATACCGGTATTGTACCGGGGCCACCGGAGGGGTTCCGGGGGTCCACCGGGAGGGGCCACCTCTCTCGGAGGGCCTTATGGGCCGTAGAGGGAAGGAAACCAACCCCTAGGAGGGTTGGGCGCATCCCCCCCTTGGGCCCATGCGCCTAGGGTTGGGGGGGGGAACCCTAAGGGGGGCGCCTCCCTTGCTTGGGGGGCAAGCCCCCTCCCCCTTGGCCGCCGCCCCCCTCAAGATCCCATCTAGAGGGGCCGGCCCCCTTCCCCTTCTCCTATAAATAGAGGGGCGAGGGGAGGGCTGCAGAACTACATCCAAGGCACAGCCCCTCCCCTCCCCAACACCTCTCCTCCTCCGTTAAGAGCTTGGCGAAGCCCTGCCGGAGTACCGTCACTCCATCACCACCACGCCGTCGTGCTGCTGTTGGAGCTCTCTTCCTCAACCTCTCCCTCCTCCTTCTAGATCAAGGCGCAGGAGACGTCTCCGCTCCGTACGTGTGTTGAACACGGAGGTGTCGTCCATTCGGCGCTAGGATCTTCGGCGATTTGGATCACGACGAGTACGACTCCATCAACCCCGTTCTCTTGAACGCTTCCGCTCGCGATCTACAAGGGTATGTAGATGCACTCCTCTCTCTCTCGTTGCTAGATGACTCCACAGATTGATCTTGGTGATGCATAGAAAATTTTAAATTTCTGCTACGATCCCCAACAGGGTGCACCACATTACCCGACACGCTCGATCCCCTTTGGCCGGACACACTATCTTGGGTCATGCCCGGCCTTGGAAGATCAACACGTCGCAGCCCTACCTAGGCACAATAGAGAGGTCAGCATGTCGGTCTTAATCCTATGGCGCAGGGGTCTGGGCCCATCGCCCATTGCACACCTGCACGTTGCGAGGGCGGCCGGAAGCAGACCTAACCCCCTTAATACAATCGCAGGCTTACGGTCCAATCCGGCGCGCGCCGCTCAGTCGCTGACGTCACGAAGGCTTTGGCTGATACCACGACGCCGGTTGGCCATATCTTGTCCCACGTGGCGGTTAGTGCGTATAAGGTCAACGACCCAACTCAGATCAAACACCAAGATCTCGTTAAGCATGTTATTATAAAGTAACCGCGGACGCCGACCAGGGCCAAGCCCACCTCTCTCCTAGGTGGTCTCAACCTGCCCTATCGCTCCGCCACAAAGTAACAGTCGGAGGCCTGTGGGAACCCAGGCCCACCTCTACTGGGATGGAGCCACCTGTCCTTCCAGCCCCCACATCGGAATCACTTGCGGGTACTCTACGAGCCGACCCGACTTTAGTCACCACATGTATCATATAATATGTATGTAAGTATATACCCGTGATCACCTCCCGAGTGATCACGGCCCGATAGTATAGCATGGCAGACGGACAAGAATGTGGGGCCATCGATGAAATACTAGCATCCTATACTAAGCATGTAGGATTGCAGGTAAAGGTAACAACAGTAGTAGCAAGGACAGGCTATGCATCAGGCTAGGATTAACGAAAAGCAGTAACATGCTACACTACTCTAATGCAAGCAGTAGAGAGAAGAATAGGCGATATCTGGTGATCAAGGGGGGGGGGCTTGCCTGGAAGCTCCGCTGAAAGGGAAGAAGGGTCGTCGTTGACGTAGTCGATCAAATTGGCATCAACAGCGGTCTCGAGGTCTATCGGAGGAGAAGAGGGGGAAGAAACAGTAAATACAAGGCACACAGATGCATGACATGGCGATAAGCGGTGCTAGGGGTGTGACCTAACGTATGGCTACGCGATATAGGTGAGGGGGGGGGGAATCAACCGGGAATGTTTTTCCGGTTCCGGACCTGTGTCAGACAGATGATCGGAGGGGGAATGTTCCATGTTCAGATAGTTAGAGGCATCAGACAGGTAAACGGACCGCGAATTCGGATTCGTCTCGTCGTTCTGAGCAACTTTCATGTATAAAACTTTTTCATCCGGATTACATATTATTTTATAGGAATTTTCAAAGATTTAAACAATTTCGGGAATTCTTGAAAAATTGGCCAAGTCTGAGAATTCTTCGGTCTTTAAAGTTCACTTAGCTGTTTTCCAGAGGCTATAACTAATGTTCTGCCCATCCTATCAATTAGTGCCCTATACCAATCTTGATCATTCTTCTGCGTTCTACAAGATGGTATCAATTGCACCTCTGATAGATCCCTGCAAGCTGTTTAATTTCTGCTCCATAGTTGCTATGGCAGTATATCTGTTTTCAGTTCTTCCAGTCAACCGAACATAGACTTTTGTCATTTTCATAGGAGTTAATCGAGCCAACATTTGGATTAGGTCCAGTGGAAAGAATTGAACCCTGTCAAGTGTACTACCCGCACATATTTATTTTAGCTGTGTAACTCTTTGTTTAGCTGCTGTTTTGAGGCTGTTTAGAGGGCCAGTCAGCATAATAGTTGCAAAGCTGCTCTCGCTACTGATAACGCTCGCCATCAGAAAGCAGAAGCAATGGCAGAGTGCAGCGGGCAGGGCAGTAGCACGGAGCGGCAGTGGTGGCGCGGCGAGGCCGGCCAAAGGCGGGTGAGGCCGGAGGTGGGCGCGGTCGGCGGAGGCGGGGCTGCAGCAGCGAGGCGGCGGTCAGCGACGGCCAGAAACGGCCAGAAGCGGCAGCAGCGGCGTAGTAGTAGCACGACAGTAGGGGAGCAGCAACAGCATGCCCACGAGCTAGGCGCCAGGCGCGGCGCTGCACGGCGTGCTCGTGGACGCGGAGTAGGGCGCAGGCCGCGGTGCTGGAGCAGCAACAGAGGTGGCGGGCTCAACGGGTGCCGCATGGCGCCGCTTGCGGCGGGCAGACAGCGCACAGAGGCGGACGCCGGGGAGGCGATGCGCGGCTGGAGCGCGGGTGCAGCGGGTGGCGAAAGTGGACAACGGTGACGCGAAGGCGGCCGTGGCGGAGGCACGGACGCGAAGCGGCGCATAACATGCGCTGGGCGCTGGCGCGGGCGAAGCGGCCCGGCTGTGACCGGTGCGGGTGACGGCGAGGGCGGTGCCGTGGGGCACGACACTGCGAGTGGTCTACGGCGCTTGGCTGCGAGGAGCGAGCTGAGCACGGCGCCGTGCACGGCTGAGCTCGCCGGCAGGTGTGGCCATGGCGTCTATGGAGCAGAGGTGGCGACGAGCTACGGCTACGGCATGCGTCAAGGAGCAGACGAGAAAGGGGATGGACAGGGTGCTCACTACCGTTGGCGAGAAGGCCCGGGGACGCCGGAGGAACTGAGGTGGCACGGATCGAAGCTGTGGTGCTCGTGGTCAGAGTAGGAGAAGACAACGACGAAGGCGAGCTGCAGGGTTGGTCCGGCTCATCCCGGTGCTCGGAGAGGACGACGACAAGTGTGGAGGTGCTCCGGGACGTTCCTAGGTGGCACCGGAGGGCTCCTGGGACACGGTCGACGGCGGCACGGCGGTGGCCGAGATTGGTCATGGCGGATGGAGCTCGGGTGTGGCTGCGGGGAGGGGAACGAGAGAGAGAGAGAGAGAGGGGGGATCTGGGTGTCTAGGGTTCGGGGAGGGCCTCAGGGTAGGACTTGTAGGTGAGGGGGAGCCGCGGGGATGGCTGCACGTGGCCATGCGCGGGCATGGACGGGGCGCGTGCATCCACGGCGCTCCTGGTGAGCAGTAGGAAGGAGGAAGTGGCAAGGTGGGCTGGGCTCCCACTGTTGACCTAGAGCCCAGTCCACCAGTAGTTTAGGTCCTTTCTTTTTTTTTCTATTTTGTTTCTTGTATTTCTTTCCTACTTTGCATTTTAATGGAACTACTAAATGAGTTTTGTTTAATACAAAACTTGGCACAAAAATACACCGCGATATTCTGGGTTGCCACAAAAAGTTCCAAGGCATTTGGGAGTGTCCAACTATTTTTAGAAATAGAAAAGGCCAAATTTAAATGCCGCTGGACCACTAAATAAATTTCCAGGGGCACTTTGGAAATCCAAAAGAGGTTGGTTCTAACATGTCAAATATCCAGGGATTATATGCCACACTTTGAACATTTTAGTTTTCATGTTTGACCAATTTGAAATTGAATAGTGATTTGGATCAAGTGAGGATTAGCAACAGTAATGTGATGACTTGGCACATTTATCAGGGTTTTACGGTATCTTAATTATCCGGGCGTCACAATTCTCCTCCGCTACAAGAAATCTCGTCCCGAGATTTAAGAGGGGAAGTGAGGGGGAAGGGATTTGATTACGAAACTCTAACGATTCTTCTCGGTCATAGTTGCTCTTCTCGAAGAGGTCGCTCAATTACATTGATGTCTTTGTTTCTCTGCTTTAGGTCATCATGATGAAGTTTTCGTCCTTCCTTTAGGATATTCACCGTACTTACGAAAGGTTAAGAAGGGAAAACTCTATAAGGACGGATTCTAACTATATCGAGCATCAGACGGTTAATCTCATGGGAAGAAGCATAAGTATCTCTCGAATTGAAACTTAAGAAGATATCGAGAGCAAAGTAAGAAGGTACCATGAGAAGTTTCAAACGGATAGGCAATCGTTCGATGCCTAATCATAAGGTGAAAGGGTTTCAAAGCATCGGAATAAGTATTGCGGCTAAAAGTAGAATAGATCATCTCAAGGAAGGTGGCTCGTGAATTACCTACGAAGCCAAGTGCGAGGAATAATTTTGATAACTGGGATGTACAGAAGAGTCAGGTTTCGATCATGTGGAATTGTGGGTTATGGGCCCACCAGGTGGGTTAAAAGTAGGAAGGGTGGTGGCGTCTTGCGTGATCATGTAAGCAAGGCATGTCAGAGGATAGCCTGTCAGTTATGTCGGCAACAAGATTGGTACCAAGGGCGAGGGACGAAGAGAACCATTTTCCTGCTCGTTGAACGAGGCGGACCAATAGGCAAAGTTCTGGTCCATCGGTGGCTACCGGAATGTCATCAACAATAGTAACAGGGTCTTGCTGACAGAATTGTACACCGAGGTGTTTACATAAGCAGGAGAATATCACTGCTTAGATCATATAGATCACAAGAAACGTTAACCCAAAAAAGGAAAGGAAAATATGATTATCAGATTAAACAGAACAATGGAAAGGAAAATGTGTTTAAACACATATTTCAAGGGTATATCCTTCGGAAGGACAAGCAGAGCATGATATCCATGACAGGATATAATGTAGAAAACTCTTTAGGTGGGGGAGAGAATTTTCATGACATTACCCATACAATGGTGTTTGGATAATCGAGCAGGAAACATTTAGCATTGGGCTTCAAATGTTCTTTTTGAAAATCGGAGTACCATGGACATGCTTCGAGATAGCATTGACATGGTCAACAGGTGAAGATCAGACTTTGGAAACACAAAGGATCCATCACAGACAACTTACAGAATAAGTCTTACAATTTCCTCATGAAAGAATTGTTAACCTTGCTAAAAAGGAAGCTATAACAATAGGTCCTCCGGCCAGGTGTGCTAGGCATGACACCACCTTACCTAGTCATATAACGACCAATGTTATAACTCTTGGAAAATATTCCAACCATCATATCTGACCGAGTTTCAGATCTGATTGGGGTCAGGATACCTCAGATTCAGGATGCCTGAGATAAAAAGGTACGACACGAATTGACGATAAGACCTCGTAAGATTCTTGGGAAATGAACTATGGAAGCGAGTTTCGAAACAAGAGTTCATCAGTAAACCAAGGAGAGGATGAGGAGGTGGCTGATGAACTCAGCGACAAATCATTGGGATTTCCAAAAGATGGATTTTCACAATTATGTGAACAAAGAGATAACATTTGTCAGATCAAATGATATAATGGGGTATGCTCGAGGAAAACATACACAATTAACCATTGGTTGAAAGGTGCACCCGAAATATGGGCTTAGGTAGCATGATCAATGTTAGACTGGTGATTCGATAACCAATAGTCTAAGAATGAACTATTGACCATTAAATTCAAAGCAATATGGTTGCTAGAAGTACAGAATCCAAACAGCACCGTTCACTTGTTGGTATCCCGGTTAGAATCAACACGGGGACCAAGAAATGAACGAAGATGGCGAGTAGTATTTCTATGACAAGAATTCTCAAGAGGTGGAACAATTCTCACAACATCCTCGACATACAGATGGTAATATTTCAAGGTAGAACACAATATAAGCTAGATAGCAAGGAAATCAAGATATAACTCAAAACATGAACAAGTTTGTGTTGGGGGAAGGAAAAAATGTTGTCGATGATAACACAAATCATCGAGGGGCAAGGATGGTATTTCTCATCACGAATTCGATAGGTATCTTGGAAGAGCTCAGTACATTGATGATGATCACGACACATGTGTCGAGAGAATTCATGAAGATGTAATCGGTCGACGATGACATCAAGTCAAAGGAATAACGTTTAGAGAAATGTTATCGGAACCAAGGGTACGACACAAACTCGAAATCAAGCTTGTTGTTCAAGGCAAAATTATATGACAAGGCAGATCAACGTAAGATTAGCTCACCGTCGAAAGTTGTGCTCCAAGGATAAGGACCAGGTAGCACAGTTAAAATCAGCATGATAATGATGTAGCCAATCAGGCTAGGAAGGAAGTGATCGGGTACAAACTCGTAAGCAAGGAAGATTGCTGAGAATGGTTGAATCGTTGAATGGACATGATTCAGTTATCGGTGTACTTGAGTGACTAAGCAATCAGAACCCAGGAAAAATTGGAATCGGTGTGAATGTAGTACTTGATGAAGAATTCATAAGAAGTTATGTTGCTCCTGATAATCTCAAGATACCAGGGTTAATACTCGACGATAGATCAAAGTAGAGGCTGGACTGGGGTATTGCTCCGTAGAATACAAGTGCTTAAACTTGCACAGGAAATGGTAATTAAAGGAGAAAAAGGTCGGAACCATGATTGCAAAAGGCCAGATCCCAGATATAAGATGAACTTATACCAAGGGAATATTTTTTTAAAGAAGCTATAATGATAAGATCTATATCGTTTCCATGGGCATGAAAACAAAGTTCAAGGTCGACTCCCACTTCTCCAATGCATGACCTATCATTCACTTCTCATTTTCGATGGAGTTGTAGTGTTGAAATTTTATCTGGTAAATCACCAGAAGAATATGACTCGTGAAAACTCTCGGGTTTGCACAGAATAGGGAAGGCATTGGTCCAACCCATCGGGTATTTTAGGAACATATACTACAAAGTTCAGAAGTAAATAGCTCAAGCTCGAAAGCAGAGCGTCGTTGGCCATATCAGAGAATAGAATTTACCAATGGCATTATGTATCAGGGAAAGAACTCCTTGAGGATTTTTGTATATAAAGGACACTATCGGATTGATAATTCAAAAAAGGATCGGACGGTTCATAATGGAGCTGATGTGAGCATCAGCACACAATCAGAAGAAGAAACAATGCAAAGGCATTGGGTTATAGAAACAACTGACTAATTCAAAGCTCAAATGTAAAGGAATTATGGTTTCTCACCAAGGGAAGCAAACGCTCTGATAAGGATGGATAAGTCGAGTTGGCTTAGGGGTACAATCAACGGCAATTTGATTGGTCGAGAACCAGCTCCAGTTAAAAATGACGGCAGAGCTGGAAAGATAATTTATAAGGATCAACTGATGATTGCGGGCATTCAACATATTGAATCAAGGAACTCGAGATGATAATGACAAAGGATGCCAATTAGATTACCAGACTTATGGTAAATCATAATGCAAGCAAGTAAGAATTTCAAGAGCAATAGGTTGTTGGGGATTTTCGGTAGATCGAATGGTATTTCGAAGACATTTGTGAAATACAGGAATCAACTGTGGATGAACGGATACTCGATAAGTGTGAGGAATTATCGTATGGGTATTCATGTGGTAAAGAACTATAAGGCACTAGGCTCAAATGATTCTCGGGACAACAAAGAGTATTTCGGGGCATCTTGTAATAACAAGATCAACGGGAAATTATTGTATGAATGGCAAGTATATGCAGCTTTCGTAGGGGTTGATGGAGGAAGGAAATCGCAAATGTGAGAACATCGTAGAGTATCTGTCGCGGAATTGTCACGGCAGATGTCCTAGTTTAAGGACTTAGTCGTGAGGCCAACACATCTATGTGGTAGCTTGAGAGGGGTTGAGCGGAATCGAGAGACGCAACACAAGATAGGGATTTAGAAAGCTTCGGGCCCCGGGAAACATCATCCCGTAACAACCCTACATGTTGTTTGTGGCTAGGTCTCATTATGCTTATGAGGGAGTCGCCATAAACCAGCTCTTTGTGTCTAGCCCTAGGATTATTGATTCTTGCTTTTCCCTCTTTGGGGAGCCCTACCCCTCCTTATATATGTTGAAGGGGCGGTTTACATGACTAGTCCTAGTTGGATTAGGATTACTCTATTACAAGTGGAGTCCTAGTCTTGCTTCCTTTGTAGGAGAATATACCTTGTGCTTTTCCTCATAAACTGGCCCACCATAACATGAACCGGCCTTTCATAAACTGCCTTCTGGGCCTCCGGGTCTTGTCGTTCCTCTGACCCGCTCGCCGGGTCACCCATGAGTCGCCAGGCTCGGGCGGGTCACTTAGTGAGTCGCCAAGTCCGGCCGGGTTATACTTCCGGCCGGGTTACGCCGCGGGGTATATCCCCGACATTAGCCCCCAGTTTAATTTGGATTCATCCATGTTAAACTGATCTGCAACATAAACACAAGAACAAATTTGTCGAGTTGTGCTCCGGTTTAAATATTCTTATAAACTGACACTTGATCATCCTTAAGTCCTTGTCATTTCTTCCTTCTAAAAAACCCGAGTCAATAGACCAGCTTCATAATCAATTTGCTTACAGAAGATATTTTGCAAATAAAAAATCCATTTGAATCAGCCTTCAATGCTCTGATTTGACAAAAATATTGGTCTTCAAATATTCAACTGATATCAGCCGGTTTGAAAATGTAGAACTTGTCGGTTTATCATTGCCAAAATTGCCTGGTTATAAAAACTGATGATCCCGGATTATGACCGTTTATAGACGCCGCGTTATGATTGTTTCCAATGTCGGGTCACACAATTAACCTTCCTGATTTTCCCAAAACTGATAATTTGAAAATGTTCCTCCTTTATATGCATATTACCTGTAGCCCCCAAATCTTAAGAGGAGAACATAGTGATAGCTTAAGACTTGTTTCAATATAAATGTTGCAACCTTGAAGAAATCCAGATTGTTCATCTCAGTCACTAGTCACAACGGAGTATTTCATATTATGTAGCCCCCAAGTGCCGGGTTGTCATGCTTGCAGCAACCTGGGACTTGTAATTGCCTGATGCTCAAAAAAATTCAACCAGTGTAGCCCCCAAGGGTCGGGTCATTATGCAATAATGAGCAGGGACTTTATATATATGATCATGTAGATTTAAACAACAACTAGTAGCCCCCAAGGGCTAGGTCAGTAAGATAATATTGAGCTGGGACTTTATATATACTTCTTTGAAAAGAACATCATATGATGTAACCCCCATCATGGGGCTTGAACCCACGTCCACAAGGTTAAGATCTTTGTGCTTTACCAACTGAGCAGTGGACCCTTCAATATAATGGATTAAGACTTGTGTACCTTGAATTGTTGACAGGAGCAATTGGGAGCCCCCAAGGGCCGGCTCATTACACAGTGATGAGTCGGGTCTTCAATAAGGTGAGCAAAAAATGACTTTGCATTAGCCCCCAAGTGCCATGGTGCATGCTGGCAGTGACATGAGACTTGCATATTTGATGAAATCTCAACGTGAATAATGTAGCCCCCAAGTGCCGGGTCGTAAGCCTGCAGCGACTCGGGACTATTCCTTCAATTGTAAAATAAATCATATCCATTGATAATATAATAGCCATTGCGCTAAAGAGACTTTGAAAACCTTAATCATAATAACTGGTTATTGATAACCATAATAAAAATCCAGCCATGTTGGCTATTAAAGATTTGAACAATATACCCAATGATTTATAAGCGCATGATTCCAATGGCGCAATCCAAATATATACTGGCGACTTATCATCTTAAAGCCAGGCCGGGTTAATAAACACCTATGATTTGTAATTATGCTTTATTCAACCCGTTTCTACATACAACAAGTTTAAAGTGTCCTGGCGGTTTACCGGCGGACGGGTCATAATGCCCAACATATAACCTGTGTTGATAACCAAGGCTGCACTTAAGAATAATCAAATATGAAATATATCATACCTGTGACATTGAATCACATCGTTGGTTTACCAACTTTTTGTAGTAAGGGTGATAACCCCAATCTTGAGTACTGATAACTCCTTCAATATTGTGTCGGTTTATGATAAAACTGTACCGGGTTGTGATAAACACCGAATTAACCATATATAATACTGGCGACTTCTAGTCGAAACCAGACCGGGTTAATAAGCGCCGGATTATAACTGATCATGTACTGACAACTTGTAGTTGAAAGCCAAGCCGGGTTAATGAACGCCGGTTTATCAAAACATCATAAATCTCATCAAAGGAGATAAAACTTGGCAAATAAAAGCATATGAAAAATTGTAGTCGAGGCTTTTCGCGGGCTACCAGGCCCCAAATTCGAGGCTTTTCATGGGCTGCCAGGCCACTGAGTTAAACCATTTTACAAAGCCTTTAAAGATGGTCCTCAATCCTTAACCAATCATCGTTTTAACTTGACAAGTTCAGGGTCTTATCAGAGTAACTTGTCAAAGTTCGACGGGTCATACCAGGTTTACCTGGGCGGAGTGACTTATTTAAACAGGCAGGCTAACCCAGGGTTTTAGGTGTATACACCAGGCTTCCAAGCCGTGGCTTGATAGCCTATTACAAGTGTAGATTCTTTGTTCATTGCGACAGCAAAGAATCCCCAAGTAACATTTTGAGCTGTGCTCAGTAGGTGCATATGTTTGAGTTGTTCTTTTGCAACACTCTCTTTGGCCCGGAGTAGTTTGGCTTTGAGCCGATCAACAGGTGTGACTATGGTTTGAATGCGACCAAGTCCCCAAGTGATATTGTGGCATTGCGCCAATCAAGAGGTGTAGCTATGATTCAAGCACAACCAAGCCCCCAAGTGATTTTTATATAAGGCTTTATAAGCTGAATCAAGGGGTAAACCGGACGCCGCTTTATAAACACAAGCCCCCACGTGATCAATAATATGACAAGCCAATAAGACAGGATATCCATGTTTGAACCGCGCATCATGGCAGCAGGTCTGTCAGAGTAATGGGCCACGTGTAGGCCAACCCAAAGCCCAGACCCTTTCAAGACATCGGGGCTGACTGCGCCCCTCAAGACGACGAGATGAAGAGCCGCCTCCTGGAAGCCGGTTGGCGGAATAGCCTGCTGCCCCTAAAAGGCCGAGTCCCGGAGGCAAGGCCAAGTCAAGCCGACTCCTATTGGGCGGCTTCCAGAGAAGCCGGCCCAGAGAAGTCGGCCAGCAGCGCCAGCGAAGCCCATGCCCTCGCCAGAGGGGACGGGACGGGGAATGGCTACAGTGTAGCCCATCCTCCCCGTCCGTGCAAGCGTAGCCCAGCATCGCCGCATCAAGGAGATCTCCGCCGCGCAAGATCGCTCCCACGCCGCCCCTGACATCATCACGAGCAGGCGGAGTCCTGTTCCCACGACGGCCTGTCTGTACGGCCCAAGGACGATGGACCCCACCAGTCAGCGAGAGTCCAGAAGACGGCGAGAGCCCTACCAGTCGGACTCGAGGGAGGTCAGCCCCCAGGAGTCGGCCCGCCCCTTCCTCGGGGACCATGTGCCATTAACCAGACGAGACAGGGAGTGGCTACAGTAATCGCCCACCAGGCGGCGGAGGTGTAGCCATGACCTCCTAACCAAGCCTGCGTCATTAGAGACGCGGCAACAGTGATCAGCCGCCGACAAGATCCGGGAGCGGTGGGTACGGCCTGTCGGCCCCGTACCCAACCAGTGGGCGGGGCCCACCAGGCTGTGGGCCCCAGCAGTTGGCGGAGAAGCCGGCGGCAGAAGAGACTGACGGCCGGGCCCTACACCCGGCCGGATTACCAATGTACCCCTAGGGGGTAGGCCTATATAAACCCCCCAGGGCACCCATGCAAAGGGTTCCGAACCTGAGAGAATTAGACCAGATCATAGAGGAAGGAGAGAGCTAGCCCTACCTTCTCCTACCTCTAGCATACAACTCAAGGAGCTCCTGTGTATTCACTTGTGCCATAGTGATCATGCGGAGACCCCGCAGAGCAGGACTAGGGGTGTTATCTCCTAGGAGAGCCCCGAACCTTGGTAAAGTACGCCGGCGTTCGTGTCTACGCCTCATCCCGCTTCCAGGCACCGGCGACGTTCTACTCGCTCCCATCATGATAAGCCATCCTTTGGCATATGTCGCACCCAACCCCCGACATTTGGCGCCCACTATGGGGCGAGGTGCACCGTCGTCCGGAGACCTGTTCTGGACGGGAACCATTTTCCTCCCTGGCGAGCGCAGCCAGCCCGGCACGCCAGACGGAGTCTGCACCGACGCGCTGCATGGCGTAGAAGTCGCCTGCGCGGCAAGTTACCTTGCTGATCTCATTGGCGAGGTCCACCTCTCCGACGAGCCCGCGTCCGACGCGGGCACAGACGGCCCTGAGAGCCTCCTCGATCAGCTCCATGTCACTAGCGAGCTAGCCGTGGACCTGGAATCTATAGGTTCCACCGAGCCGATGTTGGTTGACTCTGACACCGTGTCACTCGACGCGTTCCCCACCAACGTGGTGGTCTACGATGAGCCGCTCCCTCGCGCGGAGAGCGGTGGAAGCACCGTCACGGAAGTACTTGTCATCGGTCACAGCAAGCACTCCGACGGAGGTGCTCGCGACCCGCTCGACGCGACACTGCAAGACCTGACGGCGCCCATCCCAGAAGATGCCGAAGCCGAGACACTAGAGGCATGCCGCATCCAGCTCGTCGAAGGCGCCAAGAAGCTGGCCAGCATGAGACGCTTGTCGGAATCCTACCAGCGCGAGATGAACCATGCTGTGGGCGGCACGCCGGCTCCCGCTGGGCCCAGCCGCCTTGGCGTGGTCCAACAGTGCGGCGTGGCCATCGCCAACCTATTCGGGGCAGATCGCCCCGTCTACGCGACGCCTGCGGAAAACATCCCCACCCAGGCGACGGCAGAAGAGCTGGACAAGTTCGAGGGCGAAGAACACCGCCAGATGGCGGAGCGCGTCCAGCGGCTCCTCGACGCGGCCGCCGAGCAGCACGAGGCCGGCTGCCGCACCGAGGCGCTGCACCGGCAAAACGACGATCTGCCTCCCCACCGAGATCAAGGCGCGACATCTCGGACGCCGACTGGTGGCGTCCGCGGAAGAAAAGACAAGGAGCCGGCTGCTAGCCGCAGTCAGACCCGCATCACCATAGAGCGCGACCAAGACGGCCGCCCAAGAGCAGTGGAACGACAGAATGACTGTCCGCCTCCTCCCCGTAGATCACCCAACGGTCGGCGACCGCCTTGGCCACCGAGAGGGAGTCGGAGAGAATGATGCCCGCCACCAGATCGACCGTCTCCATCGGTCCGTGGCGCTAGAAGAAGAAGACGAGCTGGGTCCGCCGTGTTTCGGCCCCCGCATTCGAGACGAGCCCTTCCCCAAAGGGTTCACGCTCCCAAGAGACACGCCGAAATACACCGGCTCCGTGAAGCCGGAGGACTGGCTGGTCTACTACTCCACAGCCTTCAGTATAGCCAACGGCAACAAGCGTGTTGCTCTGAAATACAGTCCGCTCATGCTCCAAGGCACTGCCCGGACATGGCTGGACAGTCTAAAGCCCCGCAGCATCAACGGCTGGGTCGGCTTCACTGACGCCTTCGTTTGCAACTTCACCGGAACGTACAAGCGTCCGCCCAAGCCTCGCCAGCTCTCTTTGTGCGTGCAAGGCCCCAACGAGTCGACTCGCGACTACCTCTGGCGCTGGGCCGAGCTCCGCAACTCTTGCGAAGGCGTGCACAAGGTACAGACCATCGAGTACTTCACCGCCGGGTGCCGAGAAGGCACCCTCCTCAAGCACCGACTCCTCTGCGATGAGTCGGCGACCCTTGACAAGCTGCTGATCATAGCAGACAAATACGCCACGGCCGACTCCTCCATGAAGGCAGAGATCCAAGTCGGTGCATCTGGCAGAGTGGCCCCTCAGGCTCCTAGAACCCCGGCAGGTGACACTAGTCAGCGTCAACAGCAGAACGACCACAAGCGCAAGGCCACGCAGCCGGCTTCCACCAGCCGGCAGGTGGCGACAGTCGAAGACCAACAGCCGAAAGGGCAGCCTCCTTCCAAACGACAGAAGGGCGACAAGCCCAATTGGTTGTCGGCTTTCTCATATGAGCAGACTCTGGATGCACCCTGCAAATTCCATAGTGGTGCGAAGCCGTCCAACCACACCACTTGGAAGTGCCATTGGCTCACCAGGATCGCCAAGGGAGACAGCCTCTTGCCTCCCCCGCCAGCTGGGCAGCCGCCTCCTCCTCCGCCCAGCAGCCGGCGGTCAGACCAGTCGGAGCCATACAAGACGAGTATCCAAAAGAGCATGGAGCTTATGTCGTGTTCACCAGCGTGGCCGAAGACCGACGCAGCAGGCGGCGGCATCAGCAAGAAGTGAATGCGGTAGCATCAGAGATCCCAGAGTTCATGCATTGGTCTGAGAAACCCATCAGCTGGAGCAGAGCCGACCACCCGGAAGTGATGCTCAATCCCGGCTCCTACGCTCTGGTTTTGGATGCCACCTTTGCCACAGATAGGAGAGCCGCTCGTTTCTCCCGAGTTCTGATAGATGGCGGCAGCAGCATCAACATCCTGTACAAAGACACCATGGAGAAGTTAGGAATCAAACAAAGGCAGCTTCAGTCTAGCCGGACTGTTTTCCATGGCATAGTTCCTGGCCTTTCCTGCTCACCAATCGGCAAGATCCAGATAGACGTCCTCTTTGGGGACAAAGATCATTTTTGCCGAGATCCAGTCTGGTTTGAAGTAGTGGACCTCAAGAGCCCGTACCATGCGCTACTTGGCCGGCCTGCTCTGGCCAAGTTCATGGTGGTCCCCCACTATGCCTACCTCAAGATGAAGATGCCGAGTTCCAAGGGGAATCCGACCATAGTCGGCGACTACAAGAAGTTGTCCGCCTGCGTAGCCAAGAGCAGTCGGTTGGCCGAATCCCTCGTGATTGCAGCTGAGAAGCGGCTCCTTGACCGGGTTGTGGCGATGGCAGGCAAGCGGCCGGAGATGTCGCCCGATCCCAAGGAGTCAGAAGCTGAGGGCTCGTTCAAGCCGGCCAAAGAGACAAAGAAGATACCCTTGGACCCGGAGCACCTGGAGAGGTACGCTATCGTAGGTGCAAACCTCGACAGCAAATAGGAAGGCGAGCTCATCGATTTCCTCCATGAGAATTGAGACATCTTCGCATGGTCCCCCAAAGACATGCCGAGTGTTCCGGCGGATTTCGCCGAGCACAAGTTACATGTCCGGTCTGATGCCAAGCCAGTCAGGCAGCCCTTGCGCCGCCTGTCAGAAGAAAAGAGAAGAGTCATTGGAGAAGAGATAGCTCGGCTGTTGGCAGCCGGCTTCATCATGGAAGTGTTCTTTCCAGAGTGGCTGGCCAACCCAGTCCTCGCGCTGAAGAAAAACAAGCAGTGGCGTATGTGTATTGATTACACCAGCCTCAACAAAGCATGCCCCAAGGACCCGTTCGCTTTGCCAAGAATCGACCAAGTGATAGACTCCACAGCCGGATGCGAGCTGTTGAGTTTTTTGGATGCATATTCAGGATATCACCAGATCAAGCTGGACCCGGCTGACAGACTGAAGACCGCCTTCATCACACCATTTGGAGCCTTCTGATACTTGACCATGACGTCCGGCTTGAGGAATTCTGGCGCCCGTTTCAACGTTGCATGCAGAAGTGCCTCCTCAAGCAACTCGGCAGAAACGCCCACGTTTACGTATATGATGTGGTGGTTAAGACGGAGAAGCGTGGGACGTTGCTAGAAGACCTCAAGGAGACCTTTGAGAACCTGCGCTGATTTCAAATCAAGCTCAACCCGGAGAAATGCGTCTTCGGAGTACCAGCCGGCCAACTTCTTGGATTCCTGGTCTCAGAGCGCGACATAGAGTGCAACCCCGTGAAGATCAAGGCCATCGAGAGGATGGAAGTACCCACCCGACTGCTGGATGTGCAGAAGTTCACTGGCTGTTTGGCATCCATCAGCCGGTTCATCAGTCGGCTGGGCGAGAAGGCTCTTCCCCTGTACCAGCTCATGAAGAAAACCACCTTTTTCGAATGGGACGACAAGGCGGATGAAGCTTTTCTCCAGCTCAAAAAGATGTAGACAACTCCACCCGTCCTGGCGGCTCCAACCCCTAAGGAGCCAATGCTCCTTTACATCGCCGCCACCAGCCGAGTGGTCAGCACAGTCATCGTGGTGGAGCGCAAGGAGGAAGGCAAGGCACTACCAGTCCAGAGACCGGTGTATTACCTGAGTGAAGTACTATCGACCTCCAAGCAAAACTACCCCCACTACCAGAAGATGTGCTACGGCGTGCACTTTGCCGCCAAGAAACTGAAGCCGTATTTTCAAGAGCACCCAATCACTGTGGTCTCAACAGCTCCACTGGCCGAGATCATTGGAAGCCGAGATGCTTCGGGCCGAGTGTCCAAATGGGCCATAGATTTGGCCCCCTACACCATCTACTACCAGCCTCGCACCGCCATCAAGTCACAAGCGCTGGCCGACTTATTTCGCCGACCGGGCCGAGACCCAAGACCGCCGCCAAAGACCGACTCCACCCATTGGCGGATGCATTTTGATGGTTCCAAGATGCGCACCAGTTTGGGAGCCGGCATCGTCCTTACCTCTCCCAAAGGCGACACGCTCAAATATGTGCTGCAAATCCATTTTGCCGCCTCCAACAAAGTCGCCGAATACGAGGCTCCGGCTTGCCAAAGAGCTCGGCATCCGCCGGATCCTGTGTTATGGTGATTCGGGCTTGGTGGTCCAGCAGTCGTCAGGCGGCTGGGACGCCAAGGATGCAAACATGGTGAGCTACCGCTTCCTTGTTCAGCAACTCAGTGGATATTTTGAAGGGTGCGAGTTTCTCCATGTGCCAAGAAACGATAATGAGCAAGCAGACACCCTGGCAAGAATCGGCTCCACCCGTTAAGCGATACCAACCGGCGTTGCCCTTCAACGCCTCCTCAAGCCGTCTGTCAAGCCTTCGCCAGAGTCAGATTCTATCTTCGTGCCGGCTCCTCCCGGGCAATCGGATCCAACTTGAGAGCTCCAAAGAGCCGGCACGGGAATTCGGCAGTGGCACGGGATCTGGGCGATCGCACCCAGCCCGGGACTTGAAACCCGCCGGGGACTGAACGGCCAGCCCGGACTTGAGCTCGGCCGAGGACTGCACTAATCGACTGGGACTTCGCCGACCCAAAGAAGCGGCTGCCGACTCCAACCCGCCGCCTCCCGGCCCAACCGCCCTCATCCAAGTCACAGTCGTGGCAGTCGAAGAAATCACAACACCTTCATGGGCCCAGGCCATCCTCAATTTCCTGGTGAACAAAGAGTTGCCGACTGATGAGATCTTGGCCCGGCAAGTGCAACGCCGAGCAGTAGCCTACACCATAGTCAATAGAGAGCTTGTGAGGCGCAGTGTCACTGGTGTCTACCAGCACTGCATGGAGCCAGAGCAAGGCCAAGAAATTCTCAAAGATATCCATCAAGGCGAGTGTGGCCACCACGCGGCTTCAAGAGCACTTGTCGCCAAAGCCTTCCGCCATGGTTTTTTCTGGCCGGCCGCCCTAGAAGACCCCAAGGACCAGGTCCAAAAATGCAAAGGGTGCCAGAAGTTCCACTCCAAGCCACATCAGCCGGCTTCTGCACTCAAGACTATTCCCATTGCGTGGCCCTTTGCTGTCTGGGGCCTGGACATGGTAGGACCATTCAAAACAGCGCGGGGCGGCATGACTCATCTACTTGTTGCGGTGGACAAGTTCACCAAGTGAATAGAAGACAAACCAATCAAGAAGTTGAACGGTACGAATGCTGTGACGTTCATCTCCGACATCACCATCCGGTATGGCATACCGCACAGCATCATCACCGACAATGGCACAAACTTTGCCAAGGGCGCCTTGGCCCATTTCTGCGCGACGCAAGGCATCCGACTGGACTTAGCGTCCGTTGCCCATCCGCAGTCAAACGGCCAGGTGGAGCAAGAAAATGGTCTCATCTTATCGGGCATCAAGCCCCGACTGGTTGAGCCTCTGGAGCGTTTGGCCGGCTACTGGCTCGACGAGCTGCCAGCCGTCCTCTAGAGCCTGCGCACAACTCCAAACAAGTCAACCGGCTTCACGCCTTTCTTCCTCGTCTACGGTGCTGAAGTCGTCATCCCAACGGACATAGAATTCGACTCCCCTCGAGTCACCATGTACACCAAAGGGGAGGCAGAAGAAGCACGACAAGACGGCGTCGATCTGCTGGAAGAGGGCCGGCTGTTGGCACTCAGCCGGTCCAGCATCTACCAGCAGAGCCTGCGCCGATACTTCAATTAGAAGGTCAAGCAGAGATCTTTCCAAGAAGGAGACCTTGTGCTCCGACTGATCCAGCGAACAGCCGGCCAGCACAAGCTCTCAGCACCATGGGAAGGCCCATTCATCATCAGCAAAGTGTTGGGCAACGACTCCTACTACCCGATTGACGTTCAGAAGCCTCGAGCACGCAAGAGGGACGACTCCGGCAAGGAGACGGAGTGTCCATGGAATGCAAATCTCCTCCGAAGATTTTACAGTTAATGTAGTATGTACCACACTACCTTTTGTATTAAAGTACGAAGACTCCGGGTCCCCTGAGAAGAGCTCGGGGACTGCCCTCTTTTATCTATATGATAAAGATTATGCCCATGAGTATGTCGTTTTTTTGTTATGCCGCTTGGCACCGGGTTCGACCAGTCGGCCCGGGGACTTGCTCCTGGAGCTATGAAATGCTTCCTGCAGCCGAACAAGTAATGTGTGGCACTTAATCCGTCTCCTGCCAGAAGCCGCAGCTCGCAGAGCGACTGTCTGGTGGGCAGGAGTAAGGTAGAAAGGGTGCCCATATGAAAAATGGCTCAAGACTCAAAGCACGTGCATAGTTTAAGCCGGCTTCCAGCCTTTTACGACCGACTGTTGAGCAGCCGGCCTGCCGTTTTCTACTCAACTTGCTAAAGAACTCTAAACGGCTAAGTACTTGCCTTCCCAAAGTAGCCAAGGACTTGACCCAGCAACAGTCCGCAGAGCGGCTGTTTGGCTGGCAAGACGACAACCAAGGGAAGGCAGCAAAGGAAAAAGCCAAAGAGCAATAAGCAAGAGGAAACAGAACTCAAAAAAATATTTACATAACAAGTGCCCTTGGCCGATCTTCAACAAAGTTTAAGATACACCCGCGGGTGGAATTGTGCGAAATTAACAAGTTCATCAAGACTGATAGACAGGCGAAGCAAAAAGATAAAGTGGCGGCCTAGGAAGCAGCAGAACGGTTTTGAGGATCGGAGGAGTCGGCGGTGCCAGTTGCCGGAGCGGCCGGCTGGCCGGTCTCTGCTTGGTCGCCTCCGGCGGCAGTTGGCTCGGTCGGTGCGGCTCGTTGCTGGAGGCATGGTCGAGCTGAGGTTGGCCGTCCGCTCCGACCTCTGGCGCCTCCTCTTCGCCTCCCTCCCCGCCTCACCTTCTTCTTCGCCGCTGGAGTCGATCACCTCCACCGAGTCCTCGCCGTCGGCCTGTTCAGCCCGAACCATTCCGGCGGCGCCTCATCGCCGTTTTCAGCCTCTTCCGGGACAAAGACGCTGGTGTCGGTGTACTCGACGATCGACGCCGCGCGCTTGACGAGATCATCTTCCACGACCGCCAACTCCTCCTGAGCCTCCAGCCGGAACGTGGCCAGCTGGGCCAGGCTCAGCCCAGGATACCACGCCTTGATGAACTCCAAGGCTCGTCGCGCTCCAGCCCGGGCTGAAGAGCCCTTCCAGGCCTCAAGACGGCCGGCCGCTACCTCCAGCCAGTCGGCAGTCCGACTGGGGTGCACGTGTGCCGATGTGTCGCCATTGGCGGCGACTGGCGCCGACACGCTGAAGCCGGCGCAGCATCTGGTGAGCCGGCCGAAGACGAGCCTTGATGCTCAGGATCTGCTCGCTAAGGGTTCGGGGGCGTCGGCAGCGATCTTCGCGCCGTCCGCCCTCCGCCCTTCGCGATCAGCTTCGATGGCCTGGTTAGCGGTGATACGTCTCCAACATATCTATAATTTTTGATTGCTCCATGTTATATTATCTACTATTTTGGACCATATTGGGCTTTATTTTTCACTTTTATATTATTTTTGGGACTAACCTATTAACCGGAGGCCCAGCCCAGAATTGCTGTTTTTTTGCCTATTTCAGTGTTTCGAAGAAACGGAATATCAAACGGAGTCCAAACGGAATGAAACCTTCGGGAATGTGATTTTCTCACCGAATATGATCCAGGAGACTTGGACCCTCCATCAAGAAACAAAGGAGGTGGCCACGAGGGTGGAGTGCGCGCCCCCTGCCTCATGGGCCCCCCTTTGCTCCACCGACGTACTCCTTCCTCTTATATATACCTACGTACCCCCAAACGATCAGATACGGAGCCAAAAACCTAATTCCACCGCCGCAACCTTCTGTACCCACGAGATCCAATCTTGGGGCCTGTTTCGGAGCTCCGCCAGAAGGGGAATCCACCACGGAGGGCTTCTACATCATCACCATAGCCTCTCTGATGAAGTGTGAGTACTTTACTTCAGACCTTCGGGTCCATAGTTAGTAGCTAGATGGCTTCTTCTCTCTTTTTGGATCTCAATACAATGTTCTCCCCCTCTCTCGTGGAGATCTATTCGATGTAATCTTCTTTTTGCGGTGTGTTTGTTGAGATCGATGAATTGTGGGTTTATGATCAAGATTATCTATGAACAATATCTGAATCTTCTCTGAATTCTTTTATGTATGATTGGTTATCTTTGAAAGTCTCTTCGAATTATCAGTTTGGCTTGGCCAACTAGATTGGTTTTTCTTGCAATGGGAGAAGTGCTTAGCTTTGGGTTCAATCTTGCGGTGTCCTTTTCCAAAGGATGAGGGGCAGCAAGGCACGATTGTATTGTTGCCATCGAGGATAACAAGATGGGGTTTTTATCATATTGCATGAATTTATCCCTCTACATCATGGCATCTTGCTTAAGGCGTTACTCTGTTTTCTTGAACTTAATACTCTAGATGCATGCTGGATAGCGGTCGATGAGTGGAGTAATAGTAGTAGATGCAGGCAGGAGTCGGTCTACTTGTGTCGGACGTGGTGCCTATATACATGATCATACCTAGATATTCTCATAACTATGCTCAATTATGTCAATTGCTCAACAGTAATTTGTTCACCCACCGTAGAATACTTATGCTCTTGAGAGAAGCCACTAGTGAAATCTATGGCCCTCGGGTCTATTCTCATCATATCAATCTTCCATCACTTTATTATTGCTTTGCTTTTACTTTGCCCTTTTATTTTACTTTGCATCTTTATATCAAAAATACCAAAAATATTCTCTATCAGATCTCACTCCCGTAAGTGATCATGAAGGGATTGAAAACCCCTAATCGCGTTGGTTGCGTTGAGCTATTTGTTTTGTGTAGGTACGAGGGACTCGCGCGTAGCCTCCTACTGGATTGATACCTTGGTTCTCCAAAACTGAGGGAAATACTTACGCTGCTGTGCTGCATCATCCTCTCCTCTTCAGGGAAATCCAACGCAAGCTCAAGAGGTAGCAAGAAGAATTTCTGGCGCCGTTGCCGGGGAGTCTACGCAAAAAGTCAACATACCAAGTACCCATCACAATTCCTTATCTCTCGTATTACTTTATTTGCCATTTGCCTCTCGTTTTCCTCTCCCCCACTCCACCCTTGCCGTTTTATTCGCCCTCTCTTTTTCGTTTGCCTTTTTCTCGCTTGCCTTTTGTTTGCCCGTGTGTTGGATTGCTTGCTTGTCATGATGGCTCAAGATAATACCAAATTGTGTGACTTTACCAATACCAACAATAATGATTTCCTTAGCACTCCGATTGCTCCTCTTACCAATACTGAATCTTCTGAAATCAATACTGCTTTGTTGAATCTTGTTATGAAAGAACAATTCGCCGGCCTTCCTAGTGAAGATGCCGCTACTCATCTAAATAGCTTCGTTGATTTATGTGATATGCAAAAGAAGAAAGATGTCGATAATGATATTGTTAAATTGAAGCTATTTCCTTTTTCCCTTAGAGATCGTGCTAAAGCTTGTTTTCGTCTTTGCCTAAAAATATTATTGATTCTTGGAACAAGTGCAAAGATGCTTTTATCTCTAAGTATTTTCCTCCCGCTAAGATCATCTCTCTTAGGAACGCTATTATGAATTTTGAGCAACTTGATCATGAACATGTTGCACAAGCTTGGGAGAGAATGAAATTAATGATACGTAATTGCCCTACTCATGTCTTGAATTGGTGGATGATTATACAAAAAAATTATGCCGGATTGAATTTTGCTTCTAGAAAACTTTTAGATTCGGCCGCGGGAGGCGCTTTTATGGATATCACTTTAGGAGATGCTACTAAACTCCTAGATAATATTATGGTTAAATTATTCTCGATGGCACACTGAAAGATCTACTAACAAAAAAGTGCATGCGATAGAAGAAATCAATGTTTTGAGTGAAAAGATGGATGAACTCATGAAATTATTTGCTACTAAGAGTGTTTCTTCTGATCCTAATGATATGCCTTTGTCTACTTTGATTAAGCATAATAATGAATCTATGGATGTGAAAATTTTGTTGGTAGGAATAATTTTGGTAACAACGCGTATAGAGGGAATTTTAATCCTAGGCCTTATCCTAGTAATCCTTCTAATAATTATGGAAATTCCTACAACAACTCTTATGGAAATTTTAATAAGATGCCCTCTGAATTTGATACTAGTGTTGAAGAGTTTATGAATTCGCAAAAGAATTTCAATGCCTTGCTTGAAGAAAAATTGCTTAAAGTTGATGAATTGGCTAGGAACGTTGATAGAATTTCTCTTGATGTTTATTCTTTAAAGCTTAGATCTATTCCTCCTAAGAATGATATCAAGGAGTCTCTCAAAGCCATGAGAATTTCCATTGATGAGTGCAAGGAAAGAACCGCTAGGATGCGTGCTACGAAAGATGCCTTTATTAAAGCGTGTTCTTCTAATTCCTATGAAAATCAAGATGAAGATCTAAAAGTTATTGATGTGTCCCTATTAAATCTTTGTTTTGTAATATGAATCTTGATGAAACTGAATATGATCTACCTTTACCTAGAAGGCGTTCTAAAAATTTGGAGTTTTTAGATCTTGATGATGAAATTGATAAAAGTGGGATTGAAAAGAATAAAACCCTAGATGTTGCTAAACCCACTATTTTGGATCTCAAGGAATTTAATTATGAAAGTTGTTCTTTAATTGATTGTATTTCCTTTTTGCAATCCGTGCTAAATTCTCCTCATGCTTATAGTCAAAATAAAGCGTTTACTAAACATATCGTTGATGCCTTGATGCAATCTTATGAAGAAAAACTTGAGTTGGAAGTTTCTATCCCTAGAAAACTTTATGATGAGTGGGAACCAACTATTAAAATAAAGATTAAGGATCATGAATTTTATGCTTTATGTGAGTTGGGTGCTAGTGTTTCCACTATTCCCAAAACTTTGTGTGATTTGCTAGATTTCCGCGATTTTGATGATTGCTCTTTAAACTTGCACCTTGCGGATTCCACTATTAAGAAACCTATGGGAATAATTAATGATTTTCTTATTGTTGCAAATAGGAATTATGTGCCCGTAGATTTTATCGTTCTTGATATAGATTGCAATCCTTCTTGCCATATTATTCTTGGTAGACCTTTCCTTAGAACGATTGGTGCAATTATTGATATGAAGGAAGGGAATATTAGATTCCAATTTCCATTAAAGAAAGGGATGGAACACTTCCCTAGGAAGAAAATAAAATTACCATATGAATCTACCATGAGAGCCACTTATGGATTGCCTACCAAAGATGGCAATACCTAGATCTATCCTTGCTTTTATGCCTAGCTAGGGGCGTTAAACGATAGCGCTTGTTGGGAAGCAACCCAATTTTATTTTTAGTTTTTTGCTTCTGTTTCTGTTTAGGAATACATAATCCATCTACCTTCTGTTTAGATGTGGTTTTATGTTTTAATTAGTGTTTGTGCCAAGTTAAACCTATAGGATCTTCTTGGATGATAGTTATTTGACCTTGCTGTAATTTCCAGAATCTTTCTGTTCACGAAAACAATTATTAAAAATCATCAAAACGTGATAAAATACTGATTCCAATTGCTGCTGATCAATAAACAAATTTCCTAGGTCTTCCTATTTTGGCTGAATTTTAGGAGTTCCAGAAGTTTGCGTTAGTTACAGATTGCTACAGACTGTTCTGTTTTTGACAGATTCTGTTTTTCGCGTGTTGTTTGCTTGTTTTGATGAATCTATGGCTAGTAATATAGTTTATAAACCATAGAGAAGTTGGAATACAGTAGGTTTAACACCAATATAAATAAAGAATGAGTTCATTACAGTACCTTAAAGTGATCTTTTGTTTTCTTACGCTAACGGAGCTCACGAGATTTCTGTTGAGTTTTGTGTTGTGAAGTTTTCAAGTTTTGGGTGAATTTTTTTGATGGATTATGGAACAAGGAGTGGCAAGAGCCTAAGCTTGGGGATGCCCATGGCACCCCCAAGAATATTCAAGGACACCAAAAAGTCAAAGCTTGGGGATGCCCCGGAAGGCATCCCTCTTTCGTCTACTTCCATCAGTAACTTTACTTGGAGCTATATTTTTATTCACCACATGATTTTTTTTTTGCTTGGAGCGTCTTGTATGATTTGAGTCTTTGCTTTTTAGTTTACCACAATCATCCTTGTTGTACACACCTTTTGAGAGAGCCATACATAAATTGGAATTTGATAGAATACTCATAGTGCTTCACTTATATCTTTTGAGCTTTATAGTTTTGCTCTAGTGCTTCACTTATATCTTTTGAGCCTTATAGTTTAACTCTAGTACTTCACTTATATCTTTTAGAGAACGGTGGTGGATTTGTTTTATAGAAACTATTGATCTCTCATGCTTCACTTAGATTATTTTGAGAGTCTTAAATAGCATGGTAATTTGCATAATAATAATAATAATATGCTTGGTATTCAAGATTTGTAAAACTTTCTTTTGAGTGCGTTGAATACTAAGAAAAGTTTGATGCTTGAAAATTGTTTTGAGATATGAAGATGGTGATATTAGAGTCATGCTAGTTGAGTAGTTGTGAATTTGAGAAATACTTGTGTTAAAGTTTGTGATTCCCGTAGCATGCATGTATGGTGAACCGTTATGTGATGAAGTCGGAGCATGATTTATTTATTTATTGTCTTCCTTATGAGTGGCGGTCGGGGACGAGCGATGGTCTTTTCCTACCAATCTATCCCCCTAGGAGCATGAGCGTAATACCTTTCTTTGATAACTTGTAGATTTTTGCAATAAGTATATGAGTTCTTTATGACTAATGTTGAGTCCATGGATCATACGCACATTTCCCATCCTTCCATCATTGCCACCATATACCTTCCTCAAAACAGCCACCATACCTACCTACCATGGCATTTTCATAGCCATTCCGAGATATATTTCCATGCAACTTTCCACCATTCCGTTTGTTATGACACGCTCCATCATTGTCATATTGCTAGCATGATCATGTAGTTGACATCGTATTTGTGGCAAAGCCACCGTTCATAATTCTTTCATACATGTCACTCTTGATTCATTGCATATCCTGGTACACCGCCGGAGGCATTCATATAGAGTCATATTTGTTCTAAGTATTGAGTTGTAATTGTTGAGTTGTAAGAAAATAGAAGTGTGATGATCATCATTTTTAGAGCATTGTCCCAAGTGAGGAAAGGATGATGGAGACTATAATTCCCCCACAAGTCGGGATGAGACTCCGGACGAAAAAAGGAGGCCATAAAAAAAGAAGAAAAGGCCCAAATAAATAAAAAAAATGAGAGAAAAAGAGAGAATGGACAATGTTACTATCCTTTTACCACACTTGTGCTTCAAAGTAGCACCAAGATCTTCATGATAGAGAGTCTCTCATTTTTTCACTTTCATATACTAGTGGGAATTTTTCATTATAGAACTTGGCTTGTATATTCCAATGATGGGCTTCCTCAAAATGCCCTAGGTCTTCGTGAGCAAGCAAGTTGGATGCACACCCACTTAGTTTCTTTTGTTGATCTTTCATATACTTATAGCTCTAGTGCATCCGTTGCATGGCAATCCCTACTCACTCACATTGATATCTATTGATGGGCATCTCCATAGCCCGTTGATACGCCTAGTTGATGTGAGACTATCTTCCCTCTTTTTGTCTTCTCCACAACCACCATTCTATTCCACATATAGTGTTATATCCATGGCTCACGCTCATGTATTGCGTGAAGATTGAAAAAGTTTTGAGAATGTCATAAGTATGAAACAATTGCTAGGCTTGTCATCAGGGTTGTGCATGATTTAAATATTTTGTGTGGGGAAGATGGAGCATAGCCAGACGATTTTGTAGGGATAACTTTCTTTGGCCATGTTATTTTGAGAAGACATGATTGCTTTGTTAGTATGCTTGAAGTATTGTTATTTTTATGTCAATATGAACTTTTGTCTTGAATCTTTCGGATCTGAATATTCATACCACAATTAAGAAGAATTACATTGAAATTATGCCAAGTAGCACTCTGCATCAAAAATTCTCTTTTTATCATTTACCTACTCGAGGACGAGCAGGAATTAAGCTTGGGGATGCCTGATACGTCTCCAACGTATCTATAATTTTTGATTGCTCCATGCTATATTATCTACTGTTTTGGACCATATTGGGCTTTATTTTTCACTTTTATATTATTTTTGGGACTAACCTATTAACCGGAGGCCCAGCCCAGAATTGCTGTTTTTTTTGCCTATTTCAGTGTTTCAAAGAAACGGAATATCAAACGGAGTCCAAACGGATTGAAACCTTCGGGAACGTGATTTTCTCACCGAATATGATCCAGGAGACTTGGACCCTCTGTCAAGAAACAAAGGAGGTGGCCACGAGGGTGGAGGGCGTCCCCCTAGGGCGCGCCCCTGCCTCGTGGGCCCCCCTTTGCTCCACCAACGTACTCCTTCCTCCTATATATACCTACGTACCCCCAAACGATCAGATACGGAGCCAAACACCTAATTCCACCGTCACAACCTTCTGTACCCACGAGATCCCATCTTGGGGCCAGTTCCGGAGCTCTGCCAGAAGGGGAATCCCCCACGGAGGGCTTCTACATCATCACCATAGCCTCTCCGATGAAGTGTGAGTAGTTTACTTCAGACCTTCGGGTCCATAGTTAGTAGCTAGATGGCTTCTTCTCTCTTTTTGGATCTCAATACAATGTTCTCCCCCTCTCTCGTGGAGATCTATTCGATGTAATCTTCTTTTTGCGGTGTGTTTGTTGAGACCGATGAATTATGGGTTTATGATCAAGATTATCTATGAAAAATATTTGAATCTTCTCTGAATTTTTTTATGTATGATTGGTTATCTTTGCAAGTCTCTTCGAATTAACAGTTTGGTTTGGCCAACTAGATTGGTTTCTCTTGCAATGGAAGAAGTGCTTAGCTTTGGGTTCAATCTTGCGGTGTCCTTTCCCAGTGACAGTAGGGGCAACAAGGCACGTATTGTATTGTTGCCATCAAGGATAACAAGATGGGGTTTTTATCATATTGCATGAATTTATCCCTCTACATCATGGCATCTTGCTTAAGGCGTTACTCTGTTTTCTTGAACTTAATACTCTAGATGCATGCTGGATAGCGGTCGATGAGTGGAGTAATAGTAGTAGATGGAGGCAGGAGTCGGTCTACTTGTCTCATACGTGATGCCTATATACATGATCATACATAGATATTCTCATAACTATGCTCAATTCTGCCAATTGCTCAACAGTAATTTGTTCACCCACCGTAGAATACGTATGCTCTTGAGAGAAGCCACTAGTGAAATCTATGGCCCTCGGGTCTATTCCCATCATATCAATCTTCCATCACTTTATTATTTCTTTGCTTTTACTTTGCCCTTTTATTTTACTTTGCATCTTTATATCAAAAATACCAAAAATATTCTGTATCAGATCTCACTCCCGTAAGTGACCGTGAAGGGATTGACAACCCCTAATCGCGTTGGTTACGTTGAGCTATTTGTTTTGTGTAGGTATGAGGGACTTGCGCGTAGCCTCCTACTGGATTGATACCTTGGTTCTCAAAAACTGAGGGAAATACTTACGCTACCGTGCTGCATCATCCTCTCCTCTTTGGGGAAACCCAACGCAAGCTCAAGAGGTAGCAGGCAGCGTCCGAGTGGCCAGGGAAGAAGTCTGCCAAGATAGAAGCAACGAACAAAATTAAAGACCAGAGGCCGGCTTGACCAATAGCCGGCGGCACAAAGAAGAAAAATGAGGGCGGCTCACCATCGACTATATCCTCGACCTCGTGGAAGCCGGAGGTCAGCGTCGCCTCCTTGTCAGTCCAGGAGGAGCGTTCGCTCGCGAATTCAGCAAGGAGGCCGGACTCCTTGTCCTCCACCTCCTTCTGGGCCTTCTCGAGGAGTTCGTTCTATTCTGACAGTTGCATGACCAGTCGGTCACGCTCTGCAGCCAGCTTGCCGCACTCCTCCGCCTTGGCGCGTAGCACGGTGTTGGCCTCGCCCAGCTGCTGCTGCAAGGTGGTGTTGCCCTCTGCGGAAGAAAGAAGAAACAAGGTATCAGTCGCCAATAAAGAAGAGTAGTGGTCAGGGAGATCCGGCCCGACTGCTCAGCAGTCGGCCCGAATCTCGGGGACTACAGCCCGCGGGTGCGCCAGTGCGCCCCCGCAGGAAAGAAGAGGACTTACTCCGGCTGTCCGACAAGTCGGCGGTCCGCTGAGCCAGCTCCTGGACGTTGGAGTTGAAGGCGGTCACGCGGAGATTGTGGTAATCCTATGACAAAGATTTTGAACAAGCGTTAGTGAAAGTGCAACTATCCCTAGGTGGTTTTGGTAATTCATAACAACATATAGGTCTATAGTCCTATGCATTTTCTAGGAACTTTTTGGTAACTTGTTGCCAAAGGGGGAGAAAAATGTATAGATCATAGGCTTTCGAGAGAGAGAGAGATTTGCTTTTGTTCTCTCTTGTCCTTTTGGTTGAACTTTATTTGCTTTTGATTGTTTGAGATACTATGCAGTTCCTGTGAGACATTGATGATCATGTGTTTGATCATAAGCTACACTTATGCTCGTTATGATATTATCTTACTTATCCTTATATGATCATTCACTTTGCTTGGTGATGAGTGCATGTAGTCAATCTTTATTATTTTGAGCGCTCCACCAAGATGTATGTGACATGGAAGAGTAACCCATGAGCCTAATTCCTTGTGCATTTGCAGTCCAAAGAAAATCTTAAAATATGCACAAATTTAGGGGGAGCTCTTGCTTATCACAAACTTCTCAAAGCGACGATGTTTTTCAAATTTTATTATCATTTGTCGAAGCTTTGATCTATATTTTGTCATCAATTAGCAAAAAGTGGGAGATTGAAAGTGCAACTATCCCTAGGTGGTTTTGGTAATTCATAACAACATATAGGTAATTGAGCTAATACTATTCCAAGACAAATATTTCAGGAAAGCTCAATGAATGGCATGGCATGGATGATGAAAGTGGATCCCTCAAAATATCAAGGACAAAGGATTGGCTCAAGCTCAAAAGCTTAAGACTCTACATTTTACATTTTATGATCCAAGATCACATTGAGTCTATAGGAAAAGCCAATACTATCAAGGAGGGATGAGGTGTTGCTTAATGAGCCTTTTGCTTCATGTGCTTAATGATATGCTCCAAAACCCTCCACTACTTTCTCACATCCACATATGACCTAAACCTAAAGTCAAACTCGGCCCTACCGATTCTTTCTATCCGGTGCCACCGAGTTCAGATGTCATAGCCACTGCCACAAACCCTAGGCAAATCGGTCTCACCGATAGGGATCTCGGTCTCACCGAGATGGGATTGTAATCTCTCTATTTCCCTTCGTAACGTTTTGGTCTAACCAAAGTGAGCGATCGGTCCCACCGAGATTACAATGTAAACTCTCTGTTTCCCTTTTGTAACTTTTCGATCTCACGGAAAGAGCAAATCGGTCCCACCGAGTTTACCTGACAAACTCTCTGGTTAGCTAATTACCAAAATCGGTCTCACTGAGTTTGTGTAATCGGTCTCACCGAGATTACGTTGTGCCCTAACCCTAACCATATCGGTCCTACCGAGTTGCATGTCAGTCCCACCGAAAACCCTAACGGTCACTAGGTTTACTAAATCGGTCCAACCGAGTTTGATTATTCGGTCCCACCGAGTTTGGTAAATTGTGTGTAACGGTTAGATTTTGTGTGAAGGCTATATATACCCCTCCACCTCCTCTTCATTCGTGGAGAGAGCCATCAGAACAAACCCACACTTCCAACTTACCAGTTCTGAGAGAGAACAACCTACTCATGTGTTGAGGCCAAGATATACCATTCCAACCATATGAATCTTGATCTCTAGCCTTCCCCAAGTTGCTTTCCACTCAAATCTTATTTCCACCAGATCCAAATCCTATGAGAGAGAGTTGAGTGTTGGGGAGACTATCATTTGAAGCACAAGAGCAAGGAGTTCATCATCAACACACCATTTGTTACTTCTTGGAGAGTGGTGTCTCCTAGATTGGCTAGGTGTCACTTGGGAGCCTCCGACAAGATTGTGGAATTGAACCAAGGAGTTTGTAAGGGCAAGGAGATCGCCTACTTCGTGAAGATCTACCGCTAGTGACGCAAGTCCTTCGTGGGCAACAGCCATGGTGGGATAGACAAGGTTGCTTCTTCAAGGACCCTTCATGGGTGGAGCCCTCCGTGGACTCGCGCAACCGTTACCCTTCATGGGTTGAAGTCTCCATCAACGTGGAGGTACGATAGCACCACCTATCAGAACCACGACAAAAACATCCGTGTCTCCAATTGCGTTTGAATTCTCCAAACCCTTCCCTTTACATTCTTGCAAGTTGCATGCTTTATTTTCCGCTGCCTATATACTCTTTGCATGCTTGCTTGAATTGCATGAAGATTGCTTGACTTGCTTAAAGATAGCTAAAATCTGCCAAAGTCTAAAATTTGGAAAAGGCATAACTTTTAATTGGTCAAGTAGTCTAATCACCCCCCTCTAGACATACATCAAGGTCCTACAAGTGGTATCAGAGCATTGGTCTCCATTTGCTTTGGTTTCCATAGCTTTTGGTGGTCATAGCCTTGGTTTCACAACCTAGGAGAGTATGGCGTCTAGCGAGGGAAATTATCACCATAGAGGTCCTTACTTTGATGGCACAAATTTTGCTAGTTGGAAGCATAAGATGAAAATACATATTCTCGGACATAACCCTGCCGTTTGGGCTATTGTGTGTATTGGCTTGCAAGGTGGGAGAGAACCAAATCGTGAAGCTAGTGAGGAAGAGTTGAAGATGTTGCAATACAACGCTCAAGCTTGTGATATCCTCTTCAATGGATTGTGCCCCGAAGAATTCAACAAAATCAGCCGTCTTGAGAATGCAAAGGAAATTTGGGATACTTTGATTGATATGCATGAAGGTACCGACTCCGTCAAGGAATCCAAGTTGGATGTGCTCCAAAGTCAGCTTGACAAGTTCAAAATGAAGGATGGTGAAGGTGTCGCTGAAATGTACTCTAGGATTGCGCTGATCACAAATGAGATTGCGGGCTTAGGAAGTGAAGAGATGACCGGCAGATTTATCATCAAGAAGATCCTAAGAGCATTGGATGGAAAATATGATACCGTGTGCACATTGATCCAAATGATGCCAAACTACAAAGATCTCAAGCCAACGGAAGTCATTGGAAGAATTGTTGCTCATGAGATGTCACTCAAGGATAAGGAGGAACTTCACAACAAGTCCAGTGGTGCTTACAAAGCCTCATGTGAATCCCCCACATCATCAAGTGAGAAACAAACCTTCAATGAAGAATTGAGCTTAATGGTGAAGAACTTCAACAAATTCTACAAGAGTAGAAGCAAACAAAGAAGCTCCAAGTCAAGGTCCTACAATGACAAAAGATCATCTAGTCGAGAGCGCAATTGCTACAATTGTGGGAGACCCGGACACTATTCCAATGAGTGTACGGCACCCTACAAAAGAAGAGAAGATTCTCCCAAGAGAAGAAGTAGAAGAGAGGAATCACCACCAAGAGAGAGAAGGAGTAGAGATGATCGTTATGAACGAAGATCCTCACGGAGAAGCAAGGATTCGGAAAGGAAGACAAGTCATCAAAGAGCTACACAAAAGGAAGACATCAAGCTCATGTTGGTGAATGGGTATCCGGCTCCGACTCCGACAATCACTCCGAGAGAAGCTATCACTCCGACTCCGAACACACTCAAGATGAAGGTGTTGCCCTTGTGTCAACCAACTCCTACGACATATTTGAATCACCAAATGAAGGAATTGGAAGATGCTTCATGGCCAAAGGTCCTAAGGTAACACACCCTGAGTATGTTGATTTTAATAGTGATGAAGATGACTTGCTAGGTGATGATGATTTACTTGTTGAAAACTCTAGTGATGAATACTATGATGAAACGTCAATTAATCATGCTAATCAAGATGAAATGAATGACAATGATAAGGAGAAAATTGAGCGTCTAACTAAAGAACTAAACACTCTTAAGTTAGCTCATGAAACTATCTTCGAAGATCATTGAGAACTTTTAAGGGCTCATGAGAAGTTACGCTTTGAAAAGCTCAATCTTGAGCAAGAGCATGAGTTCTTAAAGGCAATCAATGATGATCTTCATAAGAAAAGTTCTTCTTACATTGCCAAGCGTTTACTCTTATCTACTTACATGCCTCAAGTCAAGTCTAGTAACAAGAACAAGAAAGATTCTTAATCTAGTAGTAACAATAACAATGCTAAACCCAATATTGTTGCTTCTAGTAGCTCTCTTGATTCCTCTAATGATTCTCTTAGCCAAGTTACTCTTGAGCAAGAAAACAGCTTATTGAAGGGAATTATAGAGAAAGGTGTATACAAGAGCCTCGCCGGGAGTAAGCAATTTGAGGAAATTGTACGCAAGCAAGGAAGGCACCGGAAGAATCAAGGTGTTGGTTTTGAACGAAAGTTCAATGCCAATGGAGTTGAGTGGGAAGAAGATCAATACCCCAAGACGAAGTTTGTTCCTCAACAAGTGAAGTATGGTCCTACTTCCTTCAAGGGAACACAAGCACAAGATGATCTTCCACCACAAGACCACAAGAACAAAGGCAAGGACAAGCTTCAAGAGGAGATCGATGCATTTGAAGAAGCACCTAAGGCCTTGGTCAAGTGGGTTCCCAAGACTACGTCAAGTTCTACTTCATCAAGCACAACTACTACACCAAGGATTCCCATCAAGGTGATGTGGATCCCGAAGAAGAAGAACTAGAGAGTTCTTGAGGGTGACTCCGCCAACAGTTTTCACTCATATCATTATGGCAAGGACAAGTGCAATCAACTTCCATATCTTGCACTAGTTCAAGGAGTCACAAACCCTCATGTTGGTAAGGCAAGGGACAAGGTAACCTAATGTTTTCATGGACATCATTTTGTGTGTGCATCACTCTATGTCTATGGATATTCTTGTTTGTTCCTTGTGGGACTAACTCGTGTAGGTATTGAAAGTGCAACTCACTCCAAAGGATTGCTCCAAAAGATCTACATCAACATTGAGCATCCACATCTTCAACACCTACATGAAGTCATCATCGACACAACCCAAGGTTAGTTTATCCCTCTAAGGGGGGATCTCACATCTAGGGGGAGCTTAACTCTAAGAATTGAGTCAAAGCAACTCTAATGATGTGAACAGATAAATGCTTTATGTAAAAGTGGTAACCCCACTTGAGCTTAAACGATGAGTATGACCTATGATCAAATGTTCTCATTTGACTCCTAAGTCAATATACTCATATATAGATGACCTAGTCATCGCCAATTGTTTGATAGATGCTAGAATAGGTTGTGCATGCTTTGGCACATATTTCATTTGTCATTTTATTGTGTGAGCATGTTGATTGCATATTTTACTCATTCGAGGACATCCACTTGTTGTTTTGATTGGTTGGTTTCTTTTTCTTTGGCCAAGTGGATGGACAAGAATGCCTAAGAACCTTCTCTAGCTATCTATGCTTTTCTCGTCTCAAACTCTATTCATGCTACATCAAAAAAAATTATCAAGTCAGATTCGAACCACTCTGTGTGAGGAGCACTCGGAGTCCCCGATTCGTCATAGACTTAAACTTCCAAAACTTCTTTGTGATTTTCGGTCTGACCGATTCCTCCATTTCGGTCATACCGAGATTACTAAGTCGATCTAGGTTTTCAATCTCGGTGCAACCGATTTTAACTTTTCGTCACACCGAGTTGCTGAATCATATCAGTTATGCATCTCGGTGCCACCGAGTTGTTCAACTCGATCACACCGAGAGTGTCGGGCTATATATACACACGGGCAAATTTTTGGAAAACTTTCTCCGAAACTTCTCGCCCACGCATAGCTCGCTCTGCCTACCAGGTCTACGGATCATCGACTTTGTCACCAGACGCCTCCTGTCGCTGGTCTCCGCCGCCGTCAATGGAATTCTCCTCCGCCGTTGCCGCCGTAGCGAGTTCACCGCTGAACTAGGGTATGAACTCGATCACTGTGCTATCCTCGTCCGATTCTCAGCACATTGTGTTCGTAATGCATCTTGCCACGATTGAAACACTTCTATCCAGTCAAAACTATCCTTAGAATAGGTATGATTCGAAAATTTAGGGTTAGGTTTCCGCCGAAACCATCTCGGGCCCAACGAGTTGAAAAACTCGGTTCCACAGATTTGGCTAACGCCCTTGCACTTGTAAGTCTCGGTCTGACCGAGAATTACAAATCGGTGTGACCAATTTTAGAACTTTTTGAAACCCTAGCAGTCTCGGTGCCACCGAACTATGACTCGGTCTGACCGAGTTCACTAGTTTAGGTTCCAAAAACTGCTTCGGTATCACCGAGTTTAAAAATCGGTAGATCCGAAATGCTTTCTGTGGAAAACTAAAACTAAGTCTTTTGAATCATTCTTTTGCAAAAATCTCTGCATTTTGTGATGCTCATCCACTCTACCTCATCTATAACTATTCACAGGGTCAGCAGTCAGTGTGAGCAGCATGTCAGACCAAAGTGACAGCCAGAATAGGTCAGAAGAGCAGATTCACATGAGTGAGGGCACTAGTCCCTCTAGCAGCTCAGATGAGGGGAGCAGGAGCACTCCCAGCAACTTGCCCAAGGCTGCCACAAGGACAAGGAAGAAGAAGACCTCAGAGTCTGAGGATGAGGATTATGTGGCAGTTGAGGATGAGGCCAGTTCCAAGAAGAAAGTGCTCAAGAAAGAGTACAGCTCGACAGTAGTTAAGCCTGGAATGAAGATCAAAAGGCCAGCAGGTAGACAACCAATGTCCAAAGCCAGAGTCTCCACTCAAGCTTCTTTGGAATCCCAACCCAAAGAACCTGCTGCTGCTGAAGGAAAGAAGAGGAAGGAAAGGGTCAAGAAGACCATGGTCAGAGTGATTGGGAAGCCTTCTATGATGGAGGAAGAGGAAGAAGAAGAGGTTGCTGAGCCTGCACCCAAGGCACAAAAGCTGATGGGTGATGCCATAAAGTCAGGGGCTGCAACATCAAAGCCCAAAGCTGCCCCCAAGCCCAAGAGTGCACCAAAGAGGAATACCAGAAGTATACCAGCAACAGAGAAGAACAAGGCTCCAATGCCTGAGGTTGATGCTGAGGAATATGAAGAAGGGCAGGTCCTAAGGAAGCTCAAACCCAAGATCCCAGACCACAATGATGCTCATCATGTGGCTGAGAACATGAAGATCAGGAGAGATCAAGGGCTGAGGCTATGGAGAGAGGCTTATCCATATGCCACCAGGAGAAGGACTGCTGTAGATTACAGGTTCCACACCAAGGAGCAGCAGGACTTCTATGAGACCATCTTATTGGATAAGAAGCCCATAGTTTGTGATATGAGGTGGGTCGACTGGACCTACATTCAGGAAAATGAAGAACACTACCTGGAGTGTATGACAGCTTTAGTGCTTGTCGAGTTGCAGATTTTGTTGGGCAGAAGCTCACAAATTGGAATGACGAGCTCATTATGCAATTCTACTCCACAACACATTTCTATCCAGATGGCAGGATAGCTTGGATGTCAGAAGGAACGAGATACCAGTCAACCATAGAGGAATGGGCAAGTCTGATCAATGCCCCAAAGGAAGATGAAGATGACTTGGACATTTATGCCAAGAAGAAGATGAGACACAACTCAATGTCACACATGTACAAGGAGATACCTGATGATGCACTTGAGTCCTTCAAGTTTGGCTCAGTTCATTTTCTTCTGTCAGGGCTGCCTACAATCAACTGGATCCTAAGGCACACTCTTTTGCCCAAATCAGGTGATTACAACATGATCAGAGGGCATGCAATCAATTTGCTTCACCTTTTTGATGTGCCTCAGAAATTCAAAGTCATGAGCCTCACAGTTGAAACTATCAAGAGGACTGCAGCAGACCAGAAGAGGAGCTGTGGATATGCCCCACAGATTCAGGAGTTGATTAACTCAAAGATGGGCACAGGAACGTATCTGTTGGATAAGGAACACATGGTTCTCTATCCTGACTTTGAGGACAATCAAGTTGTCATGACTGAGAATGAACCATCATATGTTCAAGCGCAAGAGAAGAAGGAGAAGGCAAGGAAAGAGAAGGCTGCCAAGATGCCAACTCAAGCAGAGGCATCTGAATACTTTCTGAAGAACAAGCAGGAGCAGCTTGGTTACTTGATAGCATCAACTCTGCGGATTGAGAAGGGGTTGGCCACCCTAACTCAAAACCAGGAGAGCCTGGAAAGAATCATGGAATAAAAATTATATGTTCTTGATGTCAAGGTAACTGAGATTCAGTCGGCTGTGGAGCAGCTACAGGATGACATGCAGGAGAGAAAGGGCAGGACAACGACTGATGCATTTGCCAGAGTGCCACGAGCTCAGAGATCAGCTGCTGAGCCAGTTTAAGACACCAGAGTCACTTCATCAGCTCCAGCTACAGCTCCAGCACCACCAGCTCCAGCATCAACTCCTTCAGCTCCTTCTACATCGACTGAAGCCTTCGTTCTTGGAGTTCTCTGGACACCACCACCACCAGAAGACCAAGCCTGAGATACGATATTGTCCTATGCATTTTCTAGGAACTTTTTGGTAACTTGTTGCCAAAGGGGGAGAAAAATGTATAGATCATAGGCTTTCGAGAGAGAGAGAGATTTGCTTTTGTTCTCTCTTGTCCTTTTGGTTGAACTTTATTTGCTTTTGATTGTTTGAGATACTATGCAGTTCCTGTGAGACATTGATGATCATGTGTTTGATCATAAGCTACACTTATGCTCGTTATGATATTATCTTACTTATCCTTATATGATCATTCACTTTGCTTGGTGATGAGTGCATGTAGTCAATCTTTATTATTTTGAGCGCTCCACCAAGATGTATGTGACATGGAAGAGTAACCCATGAGCCTAATTCCTTGTGCATTTGCAGTCCAAAGCAAATCTTAAAATATGCACAAATTTAGGGGGAGCTCTTGCTTATCACATACTTCTCAAAGCGACGATGTTTTTCAAATTTTATTATCATTTGTCGAAGCTTTGATCTATATTTTGTCATCAATTACCAAAAAGGGGGAGATTGAAAGTGCAACTATCCCTAGGTGGTTTTGGTAATTCATAACAACATATAGGTAATTGAGCTAATACTATTCCAAGACAAATATTTCAGGAAAGCTCAATGAATGGCATGGCATGGATGATGAAAGTGGATCCCTCAAAATATCAAGGACAAAGGATTGGCTCAAGCTCAAAAGCTTAAGACTCTACATTTTACATTTTAGTGATCCAAGATCACATTGAGTCTATAGGAAAAGCCAATACTATCAATGAGGGATGAGGTGTTGCTTAATGAGCCTTTTGCTTCATGTGCTTAATGATATGCTCCAAAACCCTCCACTACTTTCTCACATCCACATATGACCTAAACCTAAAGTCAAACTCGGCCCTACCGATTCTTTCTATCCAGCGCCACCGAGTTCAGATGTCATAGCCACTGCCACAAACCCTAGGCAAATCGGTCTCATCGATAGGGATCTCGGTCTCACCGAGATGGGATTGTAATCTCTCCGTTTCCCTTCGTAACGTTTCGGTCTAACCAAAGTGAGCGATCGGTCCCACCGAGATTACAATGTAAACTCTCTGTTTCCCTTTTGTAACTTTTCGATCTCACAGAAAGAGCAAATCGGTCCCACCGAGTTTACCTAACCAACTCTCTGGTTAGCTAATTACCAAAATCGGTCTCACCGAGTTTGTGTAATCGGTCTCACCGAGATTACGTTGTGCCCTAACCCTAACCATATCGGTCCTACCGAGTTGCATGTCAGTCCCACCGAAAACCCTAACGGTCACTAGGTTTACTAAATCGGTCCAACCGAGTTTGATGATTCGGTCCCACCGAGTTTGGTAAATTGTGTGTAACGGTTAGATTTTGTGTGGAGGCTATATATACCCCTCCACCTCCTCTTAATTCGTGGAGAGAGCCATCAGAACAAACCTACACTTCCAACTTACCAGTTCTGAGAGAGAACAACCTACTCATGTGTTGAGGCCAAGATATACCATTCCAACCATATGAATCTTGATCTCTAGCCTTCCCCAAGTTGCTTTCCACTCAAATCTTCTTTCCACCAGATCCAAATCCTATGAGAGAGAGTTGAGTGTTGGGGAGACTATCATTTGAAGCACAAGAGCAAGGAGTTCATCATCAACACACCATTTGTTACTTCTTGGAGAGTGGTGTCTCCTAGATTGGCTAGATATCACTTGGGAGCCTCCGACAAGATTGTGGAATTGAACCAAGGAGTTTGTAAGGGCAAGGAGATCGCCTACTTCGTGAAGATCTACCGCTAGTGACGCAAGTCCTTCATGGGCAACGGCCATGGTGGGATAGACAAGGTTGCTTCTTCAAGGACCCTTCATGGGTGGAGCCCTCCGTGGACTCGCGCAACCGTTACCCATCGTGGGTTGAAGTCTCCATCAACGTGGAGGTACGATAGCACCACCTATCAGAACCACGACAAAAACATCCATGTCTCCAATTGCGTTTGAATTCTCCAAACCCTTCTGTCGGTGTCAAAACCGGCGGATCTCGGGTAGGGGGTCCCGAACTGTGCGTCTAGGCGGATGGTAACAGGAGACAAGGGACACGATGTTTTTACCCAGGTTCGGGCCCTCTCGATGGAGGTAAAACCCTACTCCTGTTTGATTAATATTGATGATATGGGTAGTACAAGAGTGGATCTACCACGAGATCAGAGAGGCTAAACCCTAGAAGCTAGCCTATGGTATGATTGTTGTTCGTCCTAGGACTAAAACCCTCCGGTTTATATAGACACCATATAGGGTTAGGGTTACACAGAGTCGGTTACAATGGTAGGAGATCTACATATCCGTATCGCCAAGCTTGCCTTCCACGCCAAGGAAAGTCCCATCCGGACACGGGACGAAGTCTTCAATCTTGTATCTTCATAGTCCAGAGTCCGCCAGCGGTGATAGTTCGCTATCCGGACACCCCTAATCCAGACTCCTCGGTAGCCCTGAACCAGGCTTCAATGACGGCGAATCCGGCGCGCATATTGTCTTGGGCATTGCAAGGCGGGTTCCTGCTCCGAATACTTCATAGAAGATTTTGAACACAAGGATAGTGTCTGGCTCTGCAAAACAAGTTCCACATACTACCGTAGAGAGAATAACCTTTGCACAGATCTGCTGACGTATTCCGCGGCGTGACATCACACCATGGCCAGGCCTTTATACGAATCGTTTTATTGTCCCACCTCAAAGACGTTTAGCGGCGGTTTCTTCGCACGTCTTATCAGAGCGGAGATCGTGCCCCCTTTATTCTGGTATCCTCATCAATACGGGCGTGGGTAACCCAGTCGTGCCCGTTGGCACGCCTCCTCCATTGAAGGCGAGTCCCGAACGGTCACGAGGAGGGCTCTTGGTATTCAACCTCTTTATGACGAGACCAAGGCCCGCTCCTTTCTTTCAATCTCAATCGAATCCGCCCCTCGCCTCGAGTTCCAACTCCCAAAGCTCCAGATTTAGGCGCTTCGGACCTTCAACGATGTCCGGCTCTGAACTGCACGGCCGGTGGATGCCTTCCTCCGTCACGGAAGAAGATGTGCTAAAGCTGAGAGACGCCAGGTATCTAACTGGCAAAATTTCGCATAGGCTGCCTATCCAAGGGCAGGTTATTCCCACTCCCGAGCCTGGTGAGAGCGTGATATTCATGTCTCACTTCCTTCGGGGTTTAGGCTTCCCGACGGACCCCTTTGTGAGGGGGCTCATGTTTTATTATGGGTTGGAATTCCATGACTTGGATCCGGAGTCCATCCTCCACATCTCGTCGTTCATTGTCGTATGTGAAGCCTTCCTCCGCATTACCCCTCACTTCAGATTGTGGCTCAAGACCTTCAAAGTGGAGCCAAAGATGATCAAGGGGCATCAAGCAGAGTGCGTAGGGGCTGTTATAAGCAAGAATGCGGACGCTCCATGGCCCGAGGGCTCTTTTCAAGAGGAGCTCAATTTATGGCAACAGGAGTGGTTTTATATCACCGCTCCCAGGGGCACCAAATGGGCGGCGCCACTGTCACATCCCAGTTAGACCATGCATTAGGGTGTGCATCATGTTTAAATTTCATTTGAAATTGAAATGGGGAAGGCAGGAAACCCCAGAACACCCCCCCCCCCTTAATTCAACTAGGGTTTACTAAAAATTATTTCAATGAATCCGAAATGCCCTTCAAAATGCTCATCCTCTTTGCTTTGGTTCAGAACCTAGGTCAAAGGAGGTGTATCATTTTCTAGGTCATCCAAAGTTCCTAGGATTAATCCACAAGTTTTGAACTTGAGCATTTTAAATTATATAAAATATTTTAAATGTTCAAAAATTGCCAAACCAAAATGTTTCATGTTGGAAATATTCCAACAAGGGACCAGGAGCATTTTGGTGATTTTTAAAACAGTTTGGGTATTTTAAAAAACCCCACAAAGTTGCAGAATATAGGAAAAGATAAAAAAGGGCAAAACCCTTACGGCGCTGCAGCCCGCCCACCTGCCGCCCAGCCCAAGAGCAGCGCCAACAGCTGCTTGGCTCGCCAGCAGCAGCCAGTGCCGACGGCGAGCTCGAAGCGCGCCACGCAGCTGGCCGCCGCCCTGCTTCACCTCCTCGCCGCCTCGCTGCCCTGGACGGCCTCCACGTCGTCGCCCCGACCCCCTGGACACGCCATTCGCCCCCTGCCTCTCTCCCTCGCTCCCCCCTCGCCATGGCCGACGCCACCGTCGCCGCTCCACCGTCGTAGCCGTAGCCACCGTCGTCCCCGCGCCACGAGACCGTGTCCAGACGCTTCGCCGTCGTCGACTCCGTCGAACAAGCCGAGCCCCGGGCACTTGCTCGCCCCGAAGCCACTACACCGACCCCGCCCGACTCCGCCACCGCCGGAGATCCCCTTCGCCGTCGCCGCCGCATCAGATCATCCCCGACCACGTCGTCGGTTTCTCGAGACCGCTGTGAGCCTGGCTACCTCCCCATCCTCTCCACTCTCTTTCGTGCACCACAACGAGCACACGGCTTCGCTCGAACGCACCGCCCATGGAGCTCGTCGCCGACGAGGCTCCGGCCACCCAACGGCCACGCCACCGTGTCCATCGCACTCACCATGTTGCGTTGGGTCCAACCCTGCACTCCACGCGCCTCACCTTGCCCCCTAGCGACGAGTCCGAGATCACCCGAGCCCCGGCCGCCGCCAAACTCGTCGCCGGCGCCAACTCCGGCCACCCCGACCCCAGCTAACTCCACCAGGAGCTGCGGTTCATCTCCAGCTCCACATAGATGCCTTCCGCGCCCCATTTGGTGGCCGGAACGTGCAAAAGCACTTTGCTCCGCCGCGCCTGGCCTCGCCGGCGGCTAGACGCCGGCGAGTTGACCGCTGACCATTGACTGGTGGGCCCTGTTGACTGCTCTGAGTCAATGACAGGTGGACCCCCGTTAACTAATTAGATTAGTTCTAATTAAAGTTAATTAGTTAAACTAACTCTCGACATGCGGGTCCCATTGTCGTTTGACCTGGACGACCCCGTTGACCCCTGACGTCACGCTGACCTCATGCTGACGCAATAAATGAATTTCTGGATTTATTCTAATATAGCAAATTCCAGAATATAAATCAAATTTCAAATGCTTATAACTTTTATTCTATAACTCCAAATGCAAAGATTTATATATGAAAAATTATCAGAAAAATCCACTCTATCCATTGGTACAGGTTTCATGCATGTTAAAGCAAGTTAACTATGCTGAATAACCAGAATAAGAAATTGCACCATTAGGACTAACTCAATTGAGCTATCATTTGAATCCTTGATTCAAATGAGTTCATCCCCTGTTCTTTCAGCTTGCATTAGACCAACACACATCCATATTGCCATGTCATAGCATGCATCATATTGTTGCATATTGTCATGTGTGTTTACTTTCGGTGTGCTTTCATGATAGGTTCTGCCCCCGAAGATAAACTCGACTACCCATCTGAAGGGCAGTTCCTCACCCCAGTTCCATCGGGCAAGCAACTCATTGATCATTCGATACAAACCCATGTTCTCGCTTCGCTCTCGTTTCGTGCATTAAGACAACGCGATTCAAACTGTTGTGTGCTGCGGTAGTTGAACCCACTTCCTTTGCATGACTGTCATTGCCACAAGAACTAGATGAAACCCACTAGTATGTGTAGGAGTTGATTGAGCCATGTTTGTGATTCCTACCATGCTATGCTTGCTATGCTTAGAGTTGTGTCAGGTCTGGCTCATCGGGATGATGAACTGGAGTGAAAGGTTGTGATGGTTCGAGAGTGAAAGTGTTGAACACGATTTGGTAAAGGTATCGATGAGAGGCCATGTAGGAGTACATGGTGGGTTGTTTCATTGAAGCAGAACTTAAGAACTGAGATCTGTGTTTGTGATCCATGAACTAGCTACTACCACGCATTGGGCCCGAAACCAATGGACCCTCTCGGCTTCTTAACCACCCATGTTCTTAGTCCGGGAGTTGCAAGTAGTTTCTGGTGTTTGTAGCATGCTGGGGGCCGCACGCAACGCTGACCTTAGGGGTGGGTTGTGTTGCGGTAGGCACGCGGCCCGGTGTACCGAGTGCCCGTTTGGTATCTCGGGAACCCTGCACACATCGTTCGGGGCTGTATGGGAAACCTCGGCCGGACTCCCTGCGGATGGAACCCGAATAGGCGATAAACCTGGACTAGGGACTTGAGTGTTTAGGTAGGCTGTGGCCGACACCCACGTTGGGCTTCCGCTTGAAGGTTGCCGAGTACATGTCGTGTAAACGACGATAAGTGGTGAGAGCGTGTGTGAAGAAGTACACCCCTGCAGGGTTGAATATGATCTATTCGAATAGCCGTGTCCACGGAGAAGGACTTCTGGGTTACCTATATCAGTTCATAGACAAGTAAATGGATACTACTAAAAGCCTCAAGATAAGTGTGAGTATCGTGGATGGCCCTCTCGTGGGATGACGAGAGAGGATCCACGGTGGAGTATTGTGATGGTGATTAGTGGACTCGTGTACGACAAATGCTTTACAAAGTGGTGTCACGTAGGATAGCTTAGCCAAGAGTCAAAGCTGGCTTGCTGCAAATAACTCCACTTCCTTCCTTGAGAATGTGCATGTATGATAGGATTACGTGGTAAGACTTGCTGAGTACCTTTGTACTCATGTTTGCTTAATTAATGTTTTTCAGAGGACTATACTACCCCCTCCGACGGATTCTATGTAGATATTGACTTCGACGAGTGAACTAGCCACCCAGGTGGCGATCTAAGACTTGTGACGGGCCATTGTAGATAGAAAGGCTCCAACAAGCTTTCTTTCTTTCTAGAGTCTGTACTCAGACTAGTTTGCTTCCGCATGTGCTTGTATGATTGTATGACTTGAGTGTTGGGTCATGTGACCCCTACCTGTATGACTATGTTATGTATGGCTCCTCGGGCCTCTTAAATAAAGTACTTGAGTTGTATAGTTTTGTTGTGATGCCTTGTTGTATTTACTCATATCGGGCATATTATGTATGATTGAAATGCTCGTATGAGTGGGATCCGACAATCTAGTTGTTTATCCTTGGCAGCCTCTCATATGGGGAAATGTAGTCTCGTGCTTCGGCGATAGTAGTCCGCTACAGCCGGTTCACCGGAGTCCTGCTAGCCCAAAGACTACTGCTTGGACACTTGATCGGCGGCATGTGATTCATTTCGTTCCTATATCTGTCCTTCGGGAAATGTCACGCGGTGGTATTCGAGTCCTGCCTAGCTGCTACAGCCGGGATACCGAGTCCTGTTAGCCAGCTACAGCCCGAATTCATACGTTGATGACCGACATGCTCGAGGTGATTCATGTATGCCTGTCCCCATAGGTTAGTGCCGCTTTGGGTTCACGACTAGCCATGTCGGCCCGGGTTCTTTGTCATGTGGATGCTAGCGACACTATCATATACGTGAGCCAAAAGGCGCAAACGGTCCCGGCCATGGTAAGGCGACACCCGTGGGAATACCGTGCGTGAGGCCGCAAAGTGATATGAGGTGTTACCAGCTAGGTCGATGTGACTTGGAATCGGGTCCTGACAGCGTTGGCATCAGAGCAGGGCTGCTCGTAGGTTCGCTAAGCCAAACTGGTCAAGTTGAGTCTAGAAATGCTTTAGTTATATGTAGGGAATTGATTGTGGGAGGAACGTAAGGCTCTTTTACTCCTTTACCTTATGCCCTCGATCTGAGTCATCCTCTTCTCATTCAACGTGGGTGTAGGACTAGGCTCTCTTCTCTATCAGGTTCACGTGTTACTAATCCGTAGTAACTTATAGGATTGTTGGTTACATCCTCGCCTCGGTGCTACTAAATTTTAGTATGCTGTCATTTGAACCGAACCTTGATATGATGTTGTTGAGTGGATTGCAATCTGATTTTGTAATGTCTCAAATCTGATTTTGAGCATTTACGATGTTATGCTGCCCGATTTTCCTAGAAATTCTAATGCCTTTGCATTGTGGCTGTGCTTTGATGGCCACCGTCCCCGTAACCAAGTGGTTCGCTTTGACCATTGCATTGATGTGTGCGGTCACACGCCATGTTGGTCCGGCTGATGATTGAGTCCGGTTATCGATGGTATCCTGAATATACCGTCGAGGAGCAGTTTAGGGATTTCAATCAAAGCCAATACCTATGCACGGTCCGGATTTATCCATCTTATCCCGGAGCTACTGAGCCACTTCACTGTTCTTACGGGCTCGGAATCACTATTGGAATGTCTGTACAAGATGCAGCCTATTCCATGATGACTATTATTCGAGCCAGAACTGCCTTGCTGGGCAACACGGATTTTCGCTATATGCCAGCATCCCTCCCTGGGGCGCATGGCTACCTTCAGGGTTTGTACAGCGATGCATCCCATGAGGACTCACTCCTTCGCACTACTACTGAGTTGCTGGAGGACAAGGACCGTGAGAACCGGGCCTTGCGTATGGAGCTTTTTAATGCCCGTTCGACCACTGGCTACTCGACTAGGTTTGCACCTGCCGTGCAAGCCAGATATATGGACATGAGAGACTTGTACCCTGTGCGGGCAAGTCTGCCAGACTTTATGGAGTGGCGTGAGGTTGGAGGCATCACTCCTCCTCGTGGGCCTCGTCTGCCACCGTTTGTTGGTCCACGGCCACATCCGAGTCCTTATGGTCCACAGGACCCACAGGATTGCCTGTTTCCGGACGATCATGTTCCATTTCCAGGCTTGGGTGGTGACTTCTATGAAGACTACTATGGAGCTGCCTGAGATAGTAGTAGTATTCCTAGTATGGTACTAGTTGTGTTTCCACCGTCCTGCGTGACTCGTGGAATACGACTTAATGTGTATCGCTCCGGAAGTGTAGAGAAATAATGTATAGGAGTTGGATTGCTTCCGATGAGATGTAACGCCTTTCCTTATAGTTGTACTCCGTCAGGCTTGTACTAAACTATGGATGGTGTGTATGACCGTTGGTATATATATATATGGCAGTTTTATATTACCATGTCATACGGATGAACATCTTTGCATTCCATGCTATCCATTACCTTCCGCACTTCCTTGTTAAATTCTGCCATCCTGGTTTAAACTTTGCTTTGTCTCCCAGGATGGTCAACACTCGCAATACTCCTGTTGTTCCAGAGCAGGGAGAAGCCAGTGCAGCCAGAAATGTGAATCTGCCGCAACCGCCATCTTTGGCCGAGGTGATGCTGGAAGCAGAATGCAATAAGCGTGAAACCAACCGCTTATTGGAGTGGATTGAACAAAACACAGCACGCCAGCCAAGAAACGATGTGGTTTCACTCAACGATTTCGTCAAGCTGTATCCCCAAAATTAAATATTCCGCCGAGCCTCTCGACGCGATGATTGGCTCGCAGCATCCACCACAAGCTGCGTTCCGCTAACGTGGCTGAGGCTGACAAGGTTACCTTTGCCGCCTATCATCTTGAAGGCCCCGCTAGCCTCTCGTGGGAGAATTATGAGGCTATCGTCCGGTTGGACAAGTTACATCTTGGGCTGAATTCGATTGCCGCCTTCGTGAGCATCATATTCCGTAAGGTCTTATGGACCGCAAACGTGAGGAATTCTGCAGTTTCACCCGGGTAGGTGACGGTGGATGCCTCTGACCGTGAATTCGGGAGGTTAGCATGTTATGCTCCCAAGAAGTTTCTACCGATGCCAAGAAGCGTGCAAGGTTCCGCAAGGGACTTAGCCCGAGCTACGCCGAGATCTCCGTCTGCATGAGTGTACCTCTTTCCGAAGCTAGTCAATAAGGCTATCGGCGCAAATCAAGGCGGATTGATTTTGAGGCTTCACGAAACACATCCGTGATTCTGGATCGTCATCCGGCTCTGGATCCCGGAAGCGCCGGGTTTGGGTTCCAAATACCGCTCTACCACCCAGGTTCACCCCGAGGCCATCCTCCGAGGCGCCTCGCCCCAACCAGCCGTATTTTCCACCCAAGACTTATGGAGGTCCAACTGCTAATGCTGCTCCACGCCCAAATGTGATAACTTGCTTCAAGTGTGGAGAGACGGGCCACTATATCCGAGAGTGTCCCCAGAACAACCCCAATCAAGCTGGAAAGTCTGTTGGCCGCGGCAAGCCAGCGGGAAAGGTGCCCTATGCTAAACCAGATTGCCACCGCTCGTGGCCATGTCAACTATGTCTCCGCCAAGAAACCTATGAGGATCCCAACGCCGTCCTCGATGCGCTTCTTGTTAATTGCCATCCGGCAACCGTTCTTTTTGATACTGGAGCTTCCCATTCATTTATTTCTGAGAGCTATGCTCGATTGCACAACACCACATTCTGTGACAGCCACCTACCTTCCGCTCGGGTCCTCCACTGCGGCGGGCGTCATGGGCCAATAAAGGGCTAGAATGGGGACCGTCCAAGGCCGTACCTATGTTGCAGGGCCGTATTCGAGACCTCCGAGAGAGAGAGAGATCAATCTGGTAGTAGTAGCACATGTCATGTTGATTCGTCGCACCTTGCCTTGCAAACGTCACCCCCTCCGCCTGTGGGAGTTTAATCCGGAGGGACCACGAGCTCTCCAACATTTTATGGGCGTAACGCCCATGGAGATGTACCAACTGTTCTTTGGATCACAAGCAATGTGTGCGGACTTAATCGAGGACGCAGGTCTGAGCTGCAATCGCCCGGATACTCAAGTAAGTAGTCATGTACCCAGACATGCTATCTGCATATTTATCATACACTTGCCCTTAAAAGAGCTATCCTTTCAACAGGAGTGGATAGCAAAAGCAAAACTGATCAGGTGTCCGCCCCCCCACGGGACCACGCGGATCTGTATTAACAAGATGCTAGAGGATGTGCCTTTTGAAGAAGGCGAAGGGGAAGAAGGAACTACTACCTTCGTGAAGGAGGCTATCAAGAAAGGGGATCGAGAATCCCTCCTCCAAGGGAGAAGAGGACCGCTTCAAGATCCGGAGACCAAAGCCTCGAAGCGGGGAAGAAATCTTCACGGAGGGTCCTCTGGCGGGAGATGCCCGGCCGCACTATTTCCCCAAGGAGATCAGCCCTCCAGTGAGCCGTTAGTAAAGGGGCGTTTTTAAAGAGACATCCCGTTTTATTTCTGAAGGTAACCGAAAGTTTACCTTGTAGTTTGGATCTAAGCCCTTCACAGCAGAGCTCGTCTTCAGGGGATCTTGGTCCGGAGATGATGGAGAGCGAAACGCCTCCGCCTGTCGTACCGTTATGCGAGGTGGACGACCCTGAGCTGTCATCACGGAGGGCTTCTCCGAATCTGGCGGGGCCAGAAGGCAGCCATATGTCCCCTCAAAGCCCTCCATGTCCGGCCTTCGAAAAAGGCCACCGGATGAGTCCAGCACCAACGGGTGTACGGTCGGAGGAGCTGAAGGATCTGCTCGGGCGTGTGTCTATCTCGGAAGATCATCTTATGTTAATGGGTACGGTGATTGAAAGGATTTCATCCGCTGAGAGCGGATTGCATGAAGCCGTCGTAAGTTTACTGATGGGTTTTGAGGTACGCAAAATGATGTACCTTCTGACAGTTTTGCATATAAAATGCGCCCTGTATAGATAGTAGCCCCTGAGACTTGGTGCGGTGTCAAAAATGACGGCGCGCCGAGGATCATAACCCTAGGTATAATATGCGCTCTTCCTATGTAGGTGGCGAAGCGTCCGGTGGCTAGCCGGGCTGATGAATTTGCCGAACTGAAGCGGCAACTTGACGTGGCGGATGCGGACATCACACTTGTTAATAAGCGGCTTGACGAGTCACAAGGTATGCAACTTCTCCGCGGACACCTGGTAAGGGAGCTTGACGCCCATGCCTTACAACATGTATGCTTAATGCAGATGGTGCCGCTGCTATGGAGAGCCTTCGGGCGGAGCTCGCCCGAGCCAAGGAGCAAGCCAGAAAAAGTGATGCGGCTGCCTTAAAGGCGGCCGCAGAGCTAAAAGCCGAACAGGCTGCTCACTACTGAAGCAAGAAAGAAATGGCCGAGATGGCCGTGAAATTGAAGAATGCTACTGACTGTTGTGAGCTTCTTGAAAAAGAAGATTGAGCGAAACAAGAGGACCTGAAAAAGGCCGCCACCGAGGCCAAGGATACTCGCTCTGCGATGAGAGCTATGAAGGAGGAGCTACGTCAGGCCGGAGATATTGCGGCTGGAAAGCCCTTTCTGATGTGGAGGAAATTCACGGATCCTTAAATGCGCTCAATTGGACCGCTGTGGGGTGCGGAGGATGCTTATCTGGACTTGGCGGCGAGTGCATGAGACGCGTCGAACACTTCCGAGGTCAAAAGGATCACGGAATGGAAGAGCTTTTTTGGTCGCAGTTCCGTAGTCCGGAGCGTCCACTTTCATTAACTGATCATTTGGCCGAATGGGATGAGCTGAATAGGTTGTCCGGACTTGCCATGAAGGCTGTCGTGACTCATTTGTGGCCGAAAAGGCCCGAGCCGAAGAGTTATTTTGGCTTGGTGCAACAGTTCCTTGGTGTGGTGCCGCTTATCGATGCAATGAAGCGGTCAGCATGCATAGAGGGTGCGCGGATGGCTCTTGCCCGTGTCAAGACATACTTGGGCAGAGATGAAGGCCACCGACGTTGCATCCCAAGATTGGACGAAGCGAGTACTGCCGAGCACTATTTTGAGGAAGTCTGCAGGCGCTCGTTTAATAGAGACGCATGCTCGAAGGATATTATGTTTTAATGACATGTATGATTTGTGAAAACAATGTTTCAATATAATATAAGAGCTTTTTATACTTGTGCGTTCAAGTATTAAAACACCTCATGTCTTGGCCGTTGATGTATATGTGTATATAACACGAAAGATGGCAGTCTTGACTTCAGCCCCACACACATAGTGCGGGGTGTTTGCAAAAGGCGCATTTTCACACTTAATCCAACGTCTTGGTCCTGTAAAGGAGGTGATAGCGTAGCAAACTAGGCAACGGACTATAATGCTTTATCACTTTCACTTAGCCATAGGAGTTCGATGGTGGGGCTACTATATAGCCCCTAGGGGCACCGCGCTCTCCCGAATTCGAGCGCGTATGTGCTGATCGAAAGCGGTCCTTCGTTAATGCGGAAATTCTAAACATTCGATGGGTCATCGAGTGGTTGACCAGTCTCACGCTATATCATGACGATCAGTTTTGGCTTTCTCTCTTGAGGTGCTCACCGGCGAACCGGGCACAATCGCGATAGTTCTCCGGTGCCGCGTTAGCCGATAGAACGGGCGTAAGGCAGCAAAACACAGGCAGAACAACCCCAACATTTGACCAAAGACATGATTCGAGCTGATGCATATAGGGCCTAACTCGACACGCCGAACACTCCCTAAGGTATTCGGTCTTTATGAAAACGGGCAGAATAATGCCCTAAGCCCTAGTGTCAGTGCAGCGCAAAAATTCTGGTGCGGCCGATGCCAAAGCGCCACCTCCTCCTCGGTTATAGCAAGAAACCGGGGATGTGTATCAACAAGAGACAGTTAAAAGGTTTACGAGGGTCTTAATCTGAAAAGAATCTTTAGCGGGTCCCTCTTGCGTCTGCTTTGTGTCTCCGTTGTGCCGTATCACGGGCGGGTGTAGCATGGTGTTCATCTGTAAAAGAGAAGAACTTAGTTGAAAAGAAAAAAAAGATCGTGCAAAAAATGTACTTTATATTAAATAAACAGAGTACGGTTCGAAAAGTGAATAAAATTGAGCTTTATTGTCTCTTGTTGTACATGCGTGCAGCCCCTTATGCGGGGTATGCCGCTAGTAGGCGTTTATATGTTTACGCCGGACTCGTCTAGCCATGTCCGGGGTTCGAATGACCTATTCAGGTGCTTTGATTAGCAGAGCCAGACTAGTGTGGGGCTGTCAAGGCAGTCTCACGTTCTTCCATGCTCGAGTAACACTTGATACTCCCTTTTAATGAGATGATGCCGCGTGGACCGGGCGTTTTAAGTGTAAGAGATGCATAATGCGGTATTGCGTTAAAGCGGGCGAAAGCTTCATGTCCCAGTAGTGCTTGATAGCTACTTTCGAATGGGGCGATGTGGAAGGTTAAATTTTCACGGCATAAGTTGTCGGATGAGCCGAACACAACTTCTAGCAGTAGGGAGCCCGTACAATGGGCATATAGGCCTGGCATTACCCCTTTGAAGGAGGTGTTGCTATGGCGAATTTTGGTTGGGTCTATCCCCATTTTGCGGATTGTGTCCTGATATAGCAGGTTTAGATCGCTACCTCCGTCCATTAGGACTTGTGTAAATTGGAGTCCGTCGATTATAGGATCTAATATCAAGGCAGTCCATCCTGCGTTCCGGATACTTCCGGAATAGTCCTGATGATCGAAGGTGATTGGTTTTGACAACCATCGTTGGGACTCTGCTGGGATAGACCGTGCGGCGCATGTTTCTATGGGCGCCGCTCTGTTTTCCCTTTTGTCACTTGAAGTGAGTTCACTGTTTTGACTTTTTGTGGGAAATTCTTTTGTTTTCCGGTGCTCTGCTTGTTGGGTTCGTCATCGTCCTCGCTTGGTTTGTCGAGCCCCTTGTGTTCGGCATTGAGTTTGCCGGACTGCTTGAAGACTCAACAATCTCTGTGGGTATGGTTTGCAGGCTTCCCGGGAGTACTGTGGATTTGGCATATTTTGTCCAAGATTTTGTTTAGGTTAGATAGCTTGTCGCTGTTGTCCTTGAGGGGCAGTTTTTTATGATTCTGCCGGGAGCTTCTAAATCCGGCGTTGACTGCCGTGCTCTTCGGGTTGTTTCCCTTTGTCCGGCGCTGGTCCTTGCTGCGTCGTGGTTTTCCATTTCCATCCCTGACTTTGGATGTACTTGGGTCGCTGGTATCTGCATCTTGCCAGCCAACTATCCTCTCCTCGCATAGCGGGTCATGAGGCTTGTTAATGCAGCCATTGTTCTCGGCTTCTCTGGCGAGGTGTCTTATGAGCCATTCGCTCTCGGGCGTTGTGTTTGGAAGCTGCTAAGGCTTGGCGTCCGACAGTCGACTATTTGGTTCTTTTGATGAGGAACCTGTTCCGAATTTGCGGGCCGACTCTCCGGTTGTTGAGTTATGTGACTTAAATCGTCGCATCCGGAGGACGGACATAAGTCCCTTGAAAATTTGCCGAAAAGCATCCTCGAGCTCTTCCCAACTTCCAATGGTATTTTCAGGGAGGCTTTTGAGCCAATGCCGGGCTGGCCCTCTGAGCTTGAGAGGTAAGTATTTTATGGCGTGGAGATCATCTCCTCTAGCCATGTGTATGTGGAGGATGTAATCCCCAATTCAGACTCGAGTCTGTTGTTCCGTCAGATGCCTCTATGTTTACGGGTTTGAATCTCCTGGAATTCGTGATCCAAAGACTCATCGGTGAAACACAGGGGTGTGCGGCACCCCTATATTTGGGTGTGTCGTGATGTTCGGATATTTGGCGTGTCGCATTGCTTGGAAGAGCTTGCTTTCTCGGCCCATAGATGGACCTAATCGGGCCATCCTTTTGATGCGAATCCTTAGGCGGATCGCGTGCGGCTTGTGTCTTGGCGCCGCTTGCCGCTCCATGTTTGCCATGTGGTCGTCTATCCGACCGGCGGCCTCTTTGTTCTTTGATTATGGGGGTTTCGGCCTCCTCATCAATCGGGCGTAATTTGCGCTCGGTAGCTTCTTTGTTTGGCGGCTATCGCGTATTTCTCTGTGGTGTTGAGTACTTTGCTCCATCTGATTCTGAGTGCATCTTCCGCTGTTTTGAGCTTCCATACCTTTTTCAGGCTACGCGAGTGGCAACGAGCCTTTTGTGGAGGTTCTTCGCTTCCAACAATTTGTCCGGCGTGAGGTCGTCCGGACTGTTATCTTCGCCGGGGCGGGTTGTTTATCCAAGTTGTCCTGTTCGGACGGTTGCTCGATAGCATGTTCATCGTCCCACCGGTTCGCCCTGCTCTATGGCTGGGTTCGTGTGGCTGCCGCTTTGTCGAGGCGGACTTGGTCTGCGCTTACGTTGCTGTTTTGACTGCCGAGGATTTATCCTTCAGAGTGTCCCGTTGTTCCTCGCCGTCACTTCCTTTAGGTGTATCCACCATTTATACATCGTGGGATGAGGTGGATGTCCAGTATCCTATAGGTGCTGGTTCATGGTTGTCTCCTACATCGTCCGTCTGCATCTGTCCGATGTCTTCGAGTCGAAATCGAGCACGCGCTTTAAGCTTTCGGCGATGGCTACAAAGTGGGCGGTGGGTGCGTTGAATTTCTTCTTTGTTCGCATCCCAACCTTCCCGATCGTAGTCCGCCAGGCTCTCGATAAAGAGAGAGACTTTAGTGAATTCAGGATGTCGCCAAAGGGCGAGTGCTGAAAGATGTCCGCGGCAGTGAACTCCATAACCGGCGCCCAATTAGATTCGATTGGCAGGGGCGCGGAGGGTTCGGAGTCCGGAGAGGAGTCCGGCACCTTGGAGTCACGGTCTTTGCAAAGGACAGGGATGGAGTTCGGCTCAATCACCGTAGAGATCATAGCCCCCGAGGCGGTGTCCAACCACTCGTCCTCGATCAGCGGAGTCGGCTCCGAGCTAAGGGTCGGAGCGGACGCTGGTGCGGCCTCCAAGGCACTGTTCAGCGACAGAGCTAGATCGTGCCCATCGAGACAGTGCGGCGCGCTTAGCTGTGGCTCGAATCCGTCGAAGATCAAGTCTCCGCGGATGTCGGCCGTGTAGTTCAAACTCCCAAATCTGACCGATGGCGGGCGAAGCTTTCGATCTGCTCCAGATGGCCAAGTGAATTGTCCCAGCGGCAAAGCCGCCGGATACTGAAGATCTGTCCGGGAGAAAAGTCTCACCCTGGACCGCGTGTTGCCGATGATCGAAGGAGCCATCGAGCCTAAGGATGACGACACAAAGGAACTCTCAATGAAAGCACCAATGTCGTGTCAAACCGGCGGATCTCGGTAGGGGGTCCCAATCGCGGCGTCTAGGTGGATGGTAACAGGAGACAAGGGATACGATGTTTTACCTGGTTCGGGCCCTCTCGATGGAGGTAAAACCCTACTCCCGCTTGATTAATATTGATGATATGGGTAGTACAAGAGTGGATCTACCACGAGATCGAGAGGCTAAACCCTAGAAGCTAGCTTATGGTATGATTGTTGTTCGTCCCATTTGACTAAAACCCTCCGCTTTATATAGACACCAGATAGGGTTAGGGTTACACGAGTCGGTTACAATGGTAGGAGATCTACATATCTGTACCGCCAAGCTTGCCTTCCACGCCAAGGAAAGTCCCATCCGGACACGGGACGAAGTCTTCAATCTTGTATCTTCATAGTCCAGGAGTCCGGCCAACGGTGATAGTTCGGCTATCCGGACACCCCCTAATCCAGGACTCCCTCACCTTCCCTTTACATTCTTGCAAGTTGCATGCTTTATTTTCTGCTGCCTATATACTCTTTGCATGCTTGCTTCAATTGCGTGAAGATTGCTTGACTTGCTTAAAGATAGTTAAAATCTGCCAAAGTCTAAAATTGGGAAAATGCATAACTTTTAATTGGTCAAGTAGTCTAATCACCCCCCTCTAGACATACTTCAAGGTCCTACAGTTAGCTCTTGGAACTGCATGATTAGAGTTCGGTCGCCCTTCAGCTAGCCGCCCAAACTCGAGGATAACACCCAGTGGAGTGGTAGCGCCTCACCAAGAAGCACAACAAATGAAAGCAGAGAAGAAGGAAACGCACCCGAACGGCCTCTCGCGCTGCCAGGTGCGCCTTGTTGCAGTTCCTGATGGCCTCGCTCTCGGCTCGGATTTTGGCTTGGACGTCCAAAAGCGCCCGGTTCAATGGGCCTGTCCCGCCTCCTCGCACCCACCCAGCGGGCGCGGCGCTCGTCGCCTCAATGTCCGGGATCGAGGAGCTCATGGCGCCGGCCTCCGGCCGGGCGGAGCCTGCCGCTTTGCAAGTCGGCGAGGCCGGTGTGCCGCCCCAAGACCCAGCCCGCCACCACCTCGTCTTTAGTTGGCCGCACCGGCGGGTCCGCCGGCTTCCGCCTTGCATGCTCCCGGACGGCGGCGGTGGCGGCATGATCACGTCTGGCATGGCGTCGTCGCCACCGTCCCTCTCCATGACCAACTTCTCACCGCCGGCCTCCCCAGTCTGCACCATGAACTCCAGAGGTGGCGGCGCGAAGCTCACAGGAATTACAAAAACCGCCGATTGGCGGCGCGCGGCTTCTTCAGCCTGCTTCTTCGCCGCGTCGGCGGCCTCAGCCTCCGCCAGTTTCTCCTTGGCGGCAGCCTCCGCCTTCTTCGACGGCGGCTTCTGTTCTTCGCAGACTTCTGGCGTTCCTCTCGCCTCCCGGAGGTCGGCGGCCAGGTCGATCCGCCGAGCGGTGGCGGAAGTCTCTGCCGACCCCACGATGGAGGCGGCAGCCACCTTCTCAAGAGAGAGGGGACCTGGACCCAAGGGAAACAAAGCAAAACACTCAGACCAGATCAACAAAGAAAAGACGAAGGTGTAAGGGAAGGTAGCACTTACGCAGAAACCAGCTGCGGCGTCTTCACCTCCCTGCGAAAGGGGTTGGCCTTCGCGGCCGCTTCATCCCGCTTGGTCGCCGTGGCCGAGCCCTTGGGCTTCTTCGGCCGACTACCGAACAGGCTCAGCACGGCCCGGCATTTCTTCGCGCCGCCTTGGGCGTCCGGCACGGTAGAAGAGCTCGCGCCCAGCTGGCCGGCTCCCGGCTGGTGGCGCGGGGCGACCTTCCCCCGCGTCGTCGTCAGGCCAGTCCTCGAGGCTGGCTCCGAGCCTCGAGCCGCCTACATCGCCGCCTCCCCCTCGGTGTCGTCCTCCAAGGCCGCCGCCCCCAAGTCGGGGTCGTCGACGTCGCTCTCCGCCCGGTCAAGGAGGAATTTGCAGGCCAGCCCCGCGGTGCCGGCTGCTGGCTGGAGGAGGGGGCTCTGGCCAAAGGCCGATTGGTCAGATCGGACGAAACGGACTCAGCGACAAAGAATCCGAGAAAAAAAAGAAAAAGAGACAACTCACCATGGGCGGGGGGTTGGCGCGTGAATACGGCTCCTTGCCGAACCGCCATTCTTCCGAGAGCTCGCAGTTCGCGAGGTAGTTCACCATGTAGGCTACCTCCGCGTGTGGCATCTCCTTGGTGCACATCCGGATCGGGTCCAGATGTCCGCTCATCGGGCAGATCATGTGAGGGCGGCCCTGGAGCGGGAGCACTCGGCGCGCCATGAAGGCGGCCAGTAGATCAGGCCCGGTCAGGCCCTCCAATCAGTTAGCACCGGAGTCAAGACGATGGCAGCGGCTCCAAGAAGCGCCGACATCCCGGCCCGGTATGACCAGTTGTCAGCTGTCTTCCACTGGCGCTACCGCCTTGCCGCGTAAGCCGGCAAGTTGACCCAGTCGCCCTCCGCGAAGACGCTCTTCACGAAGAAGTACGACCACTGCCACATCTTCACCGACTTTATCAGCGCGATGGGGGGAAATGGATTGTCGGCCCCCGACCTCCGCACTGCGATGAATGCGCTGCACTGGGCCGGCATGCCTGCGACGTGGGTGCCGAGCTTGGAGTAGAAGAATTCCCCCCAGAGCTCGATGGTGGGGAGGACGCCGAGGAAGCCTTCGCACAAGGTGACAAAGGCAGACAGCAGCACCACCGTGTTCGGGGTGAGCTGGTGCAGCTGGAGTCCGTAGAATTCAAGGAAGGACCGGAAGAAGCCGCTCGCCGGCAAGCCGAGGCCGCGCAGGCAGTGCGAGCGGAAGACGACCCGCTCGCCCTCCTCCGGCGCCAGCGAGATCTCTTTATCCGGCGCGAGGCGGACCCTCACGAAGTCCTGCGGAGGAAATCGACGTGGTCGTCGTGAACTTCGGAGCCGTCCCACGCTCCGGAGCGCACCACGGGGGGCGTGATGGTGGAAGAAGAGCTCATCGGGAGCGAATCACCGCAGCGCTCGGCGTGGCTCGGGGCGGGGCGGCGAGAGGAAGAAGAAAGAGGATGCGGCGAGAGGAAGAAGAAAGAGGAGGCGGCGAGGAGGAGGCGCGCGCGTGCCCCGCAGCTCCCCCTCTTCCGCCTGCTTATAGGCCCGTGGGCTGCGAAGCCGAGGGGGCGAACGTGGGATTTACTGCGCCCACTACCCCAGGCCCCCACGTTTATCACGCTGAGTTATCGCGCGCAGAACTCCGCTGAACCTCGAGCCCACTCGCCGCACGCGGATCCGCCGCGCCGAGGCGGTGTAGTGGTGGGCCTCGCCGCAGCGTGTCCCGTTGCGCGCGTGGTTGGGCAGACAGGCCCAGCCGCTCGCTGCCACGTGACAGTTCTGCCAAGCGGTAGCTCGGAAGCTTAGCTAGCACGCCACTTGGATCCCGCCAAGCATTCAAAAAATTTGGACAAGTCAGACACAGTCCTATTCCAACCAACTCGCCCGGCAGAAGACGGACGAGGCTCACCACCATCGAGAAGGAAACTGCTGAGGCTCCTCGACCGATCACACGCGGCGCCTCACCAGCTTCGGGGACTACTGTCAGAGTAATGGGCCACGGGTAGGCCAACCCGAAGCCCAGAACCTTTCAAGACATCAGGGCTAACTGCGCCCCTCAAGATGACAAGATGAAGAGCCGCCTCTTGGAAGCCAGTTGGCGGAATAGCCGGCTGCCCCTAAACTGCCGAGTCCCGAAGGCAAGGCCAAGTCAAGCCAACTCCTATTGGGCAGCTTCCAGAGAAGCCGGCCCCGAGAAGTCGGCCAGCGGCGCCAGCGAAGCCCATGCCCTCGCCAGAGGGGACGCGACGGGGAATGGCTACAGTGTAGCCCACCCCTCCCCCTTTCCAGGCAAGCGTGGCCATAGTGCGCCGTACCGGCGGAGATCTCCGCCCGGCGCGGCACTGTTCCCACGCCGCCCCTGACATCATCATGAGCAGGCGGAGCCCTGTTCCCATGACGGCCTGTCTGTACGGCCCAAGGACGATGGGCCCCACTAGTCAGCGAGAGTCCAGAAGACGGCGAGAGCCCTACCAGTCGGACCCGAGGGAGGTCGGCCCCCAGGAGTCGGCCCGCCCCTTCCTCAGGGCCCATGCGCCATTAACTGACGAGACAGGAGTGGCACATAACGCCACCAAAGCGGCGGAGCTGTAGCCATGACCTCCTGACCAAGCCTGCGTAATTAGAGACGCGGCAACGATGATCACCACGACAAGACCCGGAGCGGGCGGTACGGCCTGTCGGCCCCAGATCCAATCAATCGGCGGGGCCCACCAGTGTGGCAGGCCCCAAAGAGCTCGGAGAAGCCGGGCGTGAAGAGGATCGACGGCCGGCCCTACACCCGGCCGGATTACCAATGTACCCCTAGGGGTATGCCTATATAATCCCCTGTGGCACCCATGCAAAGGGTTCCAACTCGAGAAATTAGACCAGATCATAGAGGAAGGAGAGAGCTAGCCCTGCCTTCTCCTATCTCTAGCATACAGCTTAAGGAGCACCTGTGTATTCACTTGTGCCATAGTGATCATGCGGAGACCCCGTAGAGCAGGACTAGGGGTGTTATCTCCTAGGAGAGCCCCGAACCTGGGTAAAGTACGCCGGCGTTCGTGTCTATGCCTCATCCCGCTTCCGGGCACCGGCGACGTTCGACTCGCTCCCACCATGATAAGCCATCCTTTGGCATATGTCACACCCAACCCCAGACAAGGTCCTCTTCGGCAACCTTTAACTTTTTGCAAGAGATAAATTCTTCTTAAACCGGGATTTTGAACCGGATATTGAGAGCTTCAAAGCTTTGTGGGAGACATCTTTCCCTTGAACCGGATTTTAAACCAGAATTTTCATTTTCAGCCAGAAATTTTCTGACGGCCTTTAAACTCGAACTTGCGAGAAGTTAATTCCTTTTTGAACCGGACATTTTTAAACCGGATTTGAACCAGATACTAAGGGCTTCAGCGCTGTGTGGGAGACGGGATTTCCCCTAAACCGGACTATAAACCGGAAGCATCATTGTGAGCCGGAATATTTCTGACGGCCTTTAAATTTTTCATCAATATAATAGTAGCCTCCGGGACCGGGTTATCTTTCCCTTCAACATCCTGGGGTTCTTGAATTTTCTGAAACTGGCAAGATTTGCTGATTCATGTCATTGTAGCCCCCGAGTCTCAAAGGTGACTCGAGGAGTTGGCTTGAGACTTTCCATATTTGACCATGATATAAACCGGCATAACTTGTATATCATTGGTGTTGATAGTACGATGTGAATCAATAGAAGGTTGAGGTGACTGCGGTGGGTTATAAATGATCCCGTATGAGCCGTGTCAGCAACTCGGCCAATGGTTCCTTCCAACTGGCTATTTGAAGTTAACCAAACTGTAGTGGCGGCAACTTGTGCGCCTGCCCATTGGGCCACCCAAAGGTGCATTTAAGTGTTGATAGTGTATGATAATTTGCCTCCATTTTGTTTGAAAGAAAACCGGGCTACCCAAGCTGTGACTTGCTCATACTCAATAAACAGCTCATGCAGACATGTGTGGCCCGGTATGTTGATGTAGACCAGGCCTCGGGGGCGGCGATTTGCGCACTTCCATTGAACAGTGAGCAGACGCAATCCCAACAAGTCGATGTGGGCCGGACCGCAAGGGCGGCAGCTTGTGTGCGTCCATTCATCATGTAATATGTCCCGGACTATCGCCAGGTGGAATATTATCATCCCGTGCTCCATACCCGTGGTGTAAACCACTTTTGTAATGAATAATGATCTTGTATATAAAAATATACAAATCAAAGTAATTTGTTCTTTGATAGAAACAATATATGCTAATAAAATAAGTTTAGAGAGATATCACCTGATATATTTGGATAAAAGATGATATGTATATTACCGTCCTTGGATAATCTGCATCTCTCTTGATACCTGAATAGCCATCACTTTAGTCAATCCTTGACTCCCAGATGATTGGATGATTACTCAACCCTCATAGTACTTGCATGCAGTAGTGACCAGCGCTCACACACACATACATAATAACCATGCGTGCATGCGAGGTAGTATCAATAATGGAGTGATGATGCGGAGGTGGAGTGAGTCATGGCGACAGCGGTGACTTAGCAGCGTGGATCGAGGGCGATGGAAGAACAACATGGTGGTACCGGGCCACGGAAACACGGCTGATGCAGGCCGGTTTGGTTGCGGCGGCCCGCACGGGCTTGAGGTCGCAAGGCCGGGCCATGGTGATTTGAACAGGCGATTTGACGGCGATGTTATTGGGTTGGCCTGACCCGACACCGGGGACAACTTTGAGAACAAGGGTAGAGCCGGTGATGATCCGATGACTCAATGTGTGGCCATTGACCCGGCGACGGACTCGGGCAACTTAGCGGGCAACAACGATTTGCTGGTGGATTGAAGAAAACGGAGATGGCCCAAGTCGCACCGAGCCTCCGTGGAGGTAGCGGATCGTCAGAGCGGTAGGCCCTGGCCCGAGCGGTGGCTTACGGCAGAGGCGAGGCCCAACAGCGGCTCATGGTGGCAGTTTAGAGCGGGGCGATGACAGTTCAAGGAGGAAGTGGGTTGAAGTTGGTGCGCCAGAGGTGAACCTGTCGGGGTGACGGTTTAAAGCAGCAAGGATCTACGGCGGTTCAGCAACTTGGCGGGGATGACCCGTAGCGCGACCTGAGATGCAGCAGAAGGGCCATAGCGGCGGTTTAAGGCTATGGAGTTGAGTGGAGACACAGCGGGTTGTATGTCGACTCGCGTCGGGAGTAAACCGGTGATGCATTGGCGAGGCCAGCTCAGCTGTGGTGGCTTGATATGTGGCCGGTTTAGAGCGGAACAAGGCCGGGTTGAAACAAGCGCCACAGCTGGTCTTCAAAGCGAGCAGTGGCTCCCGGCAGCAACTTGTGGTGGCGGACCAACCCACAGGCAGCGGGGCGAGCCCGTGGTGACCCGGCAGCGGCTCGAGCTGAGGTGAATCGGCAATGGCGGTTCATGGAAGAGCGCGGCTGAAGTGGCTCAAGGTGGTTCCGATTTGTTGGGCCGACGCCCAGCACGGTGATTCAGGGCGTCACGAGGAAGAAGGCGACGGCGATCGTGGCGGTTTGGCGTCAGTGGTTTGACGCGGCAGTAGAGGAGACCAGAGCAAACCACGACGGGTCACAATGGTGATTGCAATTCTGAACTTTATAGTTTGAGGCGGGGTGACCCGGAGCCAAGGCAACAGTGAGGGTAGATGATTCAAGGCCGCCCGACCCTAACAGCTTGAAGTGGCGGATCGAGGCCGTAGTGGTGCGGCGGCTGGCCTCCGGAGCAAGACAGCGACGGAGGTGCGTAGCACTGTGGCGAAAAACGGAGGCGAGCCGGACGGTTGTACGTACACGCACGATTAGAGCAGTGCAGAGGTGAGCCCGGGACGAGGCCGCAGGCGTCGAGGAGACCCCCGGCAAGGAGATACGCCACGGCAAACCGGCTCGGGATGCGGTGACAAGGCGAGGCGGAAATAGCCCGCGGTGGCAGAGGCAGAGCACCGCTCGTGTCAGGGCGGTTCAGCACTGCAGGGGAGGAGATGCGGTGATGATGACTCTAGCAAAGAGAGCTTGCAGCCATCCGAAGCGGGGCTACGGCGGTTTAGTGGCGAAACGCGGCTGAGCTAACGACGGGTCGGAGAGATGTCAACACCGCGGGGCTGTAACCGAAACGCAGTAGAGGCAGAGGCGTGGGTGTCTTCGGGGACAAAAACAGAGTTTGTGCCCATGTCCAATTTCTTCTCCGAGTCATAGTTGGTTTGACCGATCCTTTTCGGCTGGGTGTGTGAGTGGTGATTTGACCTTTCGATCGTTGCCCTTGACGTGTAGAACATCAACTATAGCAAACAAATTTTCCTTCTCGGGAACTTGGTCCTGTAGTTTCTTGTAGTGGCAGTAGTAAGGTAGCATCTCAGCAGATCGTGTGACGTGGAGCAGCCGGTTGGCCTGGAACAGCAGCACGGCCAGCCGATGACATCAGCCCGTGGTTGATTGTCTTGAGATGGAATCAGTTTGGACTAATACTTCCTTCTCGTCTTGATGGTTCAACCTTGTGTTCCCATAAAAAATAACCACGACAAAACGCTTTCGGATTTGCCTGTCATCGTTGCTATGGAATTTCCTTGGGACTTGTAGCGACGTAGTCGAAATTGCTTTTGACTCAGACTCAGCGGATCTCTGGTGCGTGCGGTGGTCGCATAACGCGTAACCCTAAAAAATCTCTTGCTCACAATCTTGTACATGCTCAAACAGCCGGCTGTTCGTCGTCGATGTGGATCTGATCGTGTCGGTTCTTCTTCATCCAGTTAATCGCGAGCTTCGTGTTCCTTTAGAAAAATCCCTCCAAGAAATCAACACCACCGTGCGCAGGCCCCACGGTGGGCGCCAACTGTCGTGGAATTGTCACGGCAGATGTCCTAGTGTAAGAACTTAGTCGTGAGGCCAACGCATCTATGTGGTAGCTTGAGAGGGGTTGAGCGGAATCGAAAGACGCAACACAAGACAGGGATTTAGACAGCTTCGGGCCCCGGGAGACATCATCCGGTAACAACCCTACATGTTGTTTGTGGCTAGGTCTCATTATGCTTATGAGGGAGTCGTCGTAAACCGGCTCTTTGTGTCTAGCCCTAAGATTATTGATTCTTGCTTGTCCCTCTTTGGGGAGCCCTGCCCCTCCTTATATATGTTGAAGGGGTGGTTTACATGACTAGTCCTAGTTGGATTAGGATTACTCTATTACAAGTGACCGCGAGATCCTAATGTTAGATTTAGCAAAATTCATTTAACCTGAATAGAAGAGAGATCAGAGTCCCGGAGTAAAGATCGAGGAGTAAAAGATCCTAATACCACCCAAATGGCGACGTGGCCCCGTAAGACACACAACCATGTTAGTAAAAGTTTTGTAACGCCTAGACTCAACTTCGGCCAAGGAGTTGGAAGGGGATCCTTACAGTAATGCTGGCTCGATACTAATCTCAGACGCCTCGATTCAATCAGACACTAACCATACACGCAAACGTACGATTTATCAAGATCTGTGGACTCACGGGAAGATATCACGACACAACTCTAAAAAATAAAATAAGTCATACAAGCATCGTAATACAAGCCAGGCCCTCGAGGGCTCGAATACAAGTGCTCAATCATAGAAGAGTCGCGAAGCAACAATATCTGAGTACGCATATAAGTAACAAGATTTCCTTAAGAAGGCTAGGACAAACCGGGATACAGATCGAAGAGGCACAAGCCTCCCACTCGATCCTCCTAAACTACTCCCGGTCGCCGCCGGGGCCCGAACGTAGTAGTAGGCACCTCCGGTGTAGTAGGAGTCATTGTCGATGGTGGCGTCAGGCTCCTGGGCTCCAGCATCTGGTTGCAAGAACCGAGAGGAAAGGAAAGGGGGGAAAGAGGGAGAAAAGCAACCGTGAGTACTCGTCCAAAGTACTCGCAACCAAGGATATACGCTACATATGCATGGGTATCTGTGTAAAGGGGCAATATCGGTGGACTGAACTGCAGAATGCCAGAATAAGAGGGGGATAGCTAGTTCTGTCGAAGACTACGCTTTTGGCAGCCTTCATCTTGCAGCATGTAGAAGAGAGTAGATGGTAAGTTCACCAAGTATCGCCAAGATAGCATAATCCCACCCGATCGATCCTCGTCAGCCTGCTCGAGAGTGATCACCGAGTTGTATCCGCACTTGAAGGGTGTGTTTTATTAAGTATCCCGCTCTAGTTGTCATAAGGTCAAGGTACAACCCAAGTCATCCTGTTACCAAGATCACGGCTATTCAATAGATAAACCACTGCAGGGTGCACCACATTACCGACACGCCGATCCCCTTTGGCTTGACACACTTTCCTCGGTCATGCCCGCCTTGGAAGATCAACACGCCGCAACCCTACCTAGGCACAACAGAGAGGTCAAGCACATCGGTCAAACTTATGCGCATAGGTCCGGGCCCATCGCCCATTGCACACCCAAGACGCTATGCAGGGCGGCCGAAGCGCACCTAGCCCCTTAATACGAGCGCATGCTTACGGTCTTCATCTGGCGCTACCGCCAATACACATCACAAGGCTTCTGGCCGATACCATGACGCAGGTTGCCCATATCTTGTCCCACGGGCTATGGTTAGTGATATAAGGTCAACGACCCAACCTCGATCAAATACCAAGATCTCTTAAGCTGTTATTAGAAGTAATCATGACGCCGACCGGCTAGGCCCACCTCTCTCCTAGGTGGTCTCAACTCCGCCTATCGCCTCCGCCACAAAGTAACAGTCGGGGCCTATGGGAACCCAGTGCCCACCTCTACCGGGATGGAACCACCTGTCCTTCCAAATTTCACATTGAATCACTTATGGGTACTCTCACGAGCCGAATTCGACTTTTAGTCACCACATGTATCATATAATATGTATGTAAGAGATACCGTGATCACCTCCCGAGTGATCACGACCGATAGTATAGCATGGCGATTGACGACAAGAATGTGGGGCCATCGATGAAATACTAGCATCCTATACTAAGCATGTAGGATTGCAGTAAAGGTAACAACAAGAGTAGCAAGGACAGGCTATGCATCAGATAGGATTAACTAAAAGCAAGAATATGCTACACTACTCTAATGCAAGCAATAGATAGAAGAATAGGCGATATCTAGTGATCAAGGGGGGGGGGGCTTGCCTGGAAGCACCGCTGAAAGGGAAGAAGGGTCGTCGTCGACGTAGTCGATCACAAAGGACATCAACAAATGTCTCGAGGTCTATCCAGGAGAAGAGGGAAAGAAACAAAGAAATAAAAGGCACAGATGCATGATGATGGCGATAAGCGGTGCTAGGTGTGTGACTTAACATATATACGATATAGGTGAAGTTGGGGAAATCAACCTGGAATGTTTTCCCGTTCCTTTAATTCGTGGTTGATGATGACCGGAGGAGGAATGTTCCATGTTCAGATAGTTAGAGGCATCAGACAGGTAAACGGACCGTGTATTCGGATTCGCCTCGTCGTTCTAAGCAACTTTCATGTATAAAACTTTTTCATCCGAATTACGGATTATTTTATAGGAATTTTCAAAGATTTAAACAATTTCGGGGATTCTTGAAAATTTGGCTAAGTCTGAGAATTGTTCAGTCTTTAAAGTTCACTTAGCTATTTTCGAGAGGCTATAACTAATGTTCTGCCCATCCTATCAATTAGTGCCCTATAGCAATCTTGATCAGTCTTCTGCGTTCTACAAGATGATATCAATTGCACCTCTGATAGATCCCTGTAAGTTGTTTAATTTCTGCTCCATACTTGCTATGGCAGTATATCTGTTTTCAGTTCTTCCAGTCAACAGAACATAGACTTTTGTCATTTTCATAGGAGTTAATCCAGCCAACTTTTGGATTAGGTCCAATGGAAAGAATTGAACCCTGTCAAGTGTACTACCCGCACATATTTATTTTAGCAATGTTACGCTTTGTTTATCTGCAGTTTTGAGGCTGTTTAGAGGGCCAGTCGGCATAATAGTTGCAAAGCTGGCTATCGCTAAGAGAGTTCGCCATCGTAGCAGTGAGAAGTTAACGGCAGTAGTGCAGCAGGCAGCAGCACGGAGCGGCCAGGCGCGGCAAGGGCGAGGCCGCCAAAGGCGTGAGGCCGAGGTGGGCGCGGTCGGCTGAGGCGGGCTGCAGCAGCGTAGGCGCGGTCGCCGACGGCCGGAAGCGGCAAGAGGGCGTAGTAGCAGCACGGCAGAGAGGGAGTAGCAATAGCATGCCCACGAAGCTAGCGCCAACATGGACGCAGTAGGGCATGGAGCTGCGCCGGAGAGCAACAACAGGTGGCGGGCTCGGACCAAGGGTAGGCGCCGCTTATGGGCGGATGCGCCGCGATGAGGCGGACGCTGGAAGGCGATGCGCGCTGGCCGAGCGCGGCGCATTGGGCGGGCAAAGTGGACGACGGTGACGCGAGCGGTCCGTAAGGCAGAGGCACGACGCGAAGGGCGCATAACGGCGCAGCAGGCGCTATTGCATGCGGAAGCGGCCCGGATGTGACCGGTGAGGGTGACGATGAGGGTGGTGCCGTGGGGCACGACACAGCGAGTGGTCTACGGTGCTTGGCTGCGAGGAGCGAGCTGAGCACGGCACCGTGCTCGGCTGAGCTCGCTGGCGGGTGTTGCTATGGCGACTATGGAGCAGAGGTGGCACGAGCCACACATGCACGGCAAGGCCAAGTAGCGTGACGAGAAAGGGGATGGACAGGGTGCTCGCTACCAGTGGCAGAGCTAGCATTTGACATCAGGGTGGTCCAACCCCTCAAATTTTTTTACAAGAAATATGACATGTGGGCATTCTAACTACTCCGCAGGGGCGGAGCTACAGAGTAGTTACCAATATCACATAAAAATAGATCAATATGGTCTTACAAAGACACTAAAGTTTTCAATTAAGTCTAACTTTTGTATAAAGAAGCATATATATATATATATATATATATATATATATATATATATATATATATATATATATATATATATATATATATATATATATATATATATATATATATATATATATATATATATATATATATATATATATATATATATATATATATATATATATATATATATAGTACATACTATATGGACCATAGCTCGAAAAGACTATGTTTCTATCAATAAAGCTAATTGAGGCAGAAATGATGTGCAAAATCATATATGTGTTCATCAATTCATGATAGTATAGCGCAAAAAAGCAAACTCTAAGTCAAAAAATAGGGGGTTTCGGTACCTTAAATTGATTTGCACACTTGCTGCGATGTTGCCGCCGGACGGCCGGAGACTGGCTGGTGAGCGGCACCGACGGGCGTCAGCTTTGCAGGGAGGGTGGAGGGGGCGGAGGTAGGGGCGGGCGGGCGGCAGGGCCAGGCGACCGCAACTCTGGTCAAGGGCGCAGAAGGGCAGGGCAGGGGCGCGGGGAGCGGTGGAGCCGAGGGCCAGGGGCGTCGGGCGGGAAGGGGAGGCGGCCTAGGATACAGCCGGCGACCGACGAGGTCAGGAGGAACGGGCGGCCATGGTGGGAGGGCGTGAGGCGAGGGCGCCCATTGCCGGACGAGGGCGGCGCTCTCCGCTTCTCCGATGTGGAACGAGGGGTCGTGGCCTCATGGGCTATGGCTGAACGAGGGCTGGCTAGTATTATTGGGCCATCTTTTCTTTTGGCCCAGTTAAATACCCACAGGTATATAGGCTACTCCAACATCCTGTAGGGGCCGCACCACCACCGGCCACCTCGTAGCTCCGCCGCCACCACATGGCGAGAAGGCCCGGGGACGCCGGAGGAACCGAGGTGGCACGGATCGACGCGGTGGTGCTCGTGGTCATAGCAGGAGAAGACAACGACGAAGGCGAGCTGCAGGGTCGGTCCGGCTTATCCCGGTGCTCGGAGAGCACGACGACAAGTGCGGAGGTGCTCCGGGACGTTCCTAGGTGGCGTCGGAGGGCTCCTGGGCACACGGTCGACGGCGGCACGGCGGTGGCCGAGCTTGGTCATGGTTGATGGAGCTCGGGTGCGGCTGCGTGGAGGGGAACGAAAGAGAGAGGGGGATCTGGGTGTCTAGGGTTCGAGGAGGGCCTCGGGGCAGGACTTGTAGGCAAGGGGGAGCTGCGGGGATGGCTGCACGTGGCCAGGCGCGGGCATGGACGGGGCGCGCCAAGGCCCACGACGCCTCCGGGTGAGCGAGGGAAGGAGGAGGTGGCAAGGTCTGGGGCTCCACTGACCTAGAGCCTAGTCCACCAGTAGTTTAGGTCCTTTTTTTTTCTATTTTGTTTCTTGTATTTCTTTCCTACTTTGCATTTTAATGGAACTACTAAATGAGTTTTGTTTAATACAAAACTTGGCACAAAAATAGACCGCAATATTCTGGGTTGCCACAAAAAGTTCCAAGGCATTTGGGAGTGTCCAACTATTTTTAGAAATAGAAAAGGCCAAATTTAAATGCCGTTGGACCACTAAATAAATTTCTAGGGACACTTTGGAAATCCAAAAGAGGTTGGTTCTAACATGTCAAATATCCAGGGATTACATGCCACACTTTGAACATTTTAGTTTTCATGTTTGACCAATTTGAATTTTTAACTTTAAATTATGAATTTGAAATTGAACAGTGATTTGGATCAAGTGAGGATTAGCAACAGTAATGTGATGACTTGGCACATTTATCAGGGGTTTACGGTATCTTAATTATCCGGGTGTCACACCTTTAGGCCCTCAAATTGATGTGCAAGCCTCCGGGTGCTACCACAATATCAAGAGAGCATAGTCAGCTCCCTATGTGCAACTCCCACCATGGCAATTCCTCTGTTTCTCTCTCTCTCTGTGTGTGTGTGTGTGTGTGTGTGTGTGTGTGTGTGTGTGTGTGTGTGTGTGTGTGTGTGTGTGTGTGTATTCAGGTTGGTATGATTGCACGCACGATATGCAAGTACAAAAGGACCAAGCAAGAGAAAAAGGGAACCTTGTCATGGGCCCAAAAGAAATAATCGGCATCCACCAACTGACTCGCGGGCATCGTAAGAAGAAGATACCTCAGTTGAAAGGAAATAAAGGTCAAACATTACAACGCTTGTTAATTAGAGAAAATTCTGGCTAAAACCAAGGTTTCAATGGCCTTACACCAGGCCTATAAACACCACAAACTAAACTAGATGCAGTAAAATGTTAGGCAATCTCAACAACACAATGAACACTTCCCCCAAATACAAATATATCCATGTGATCTTTATCTCCATCACACTTGATAAGGCGATTTCAACTTCGCATGAAGCAAACATCAGTCATCATGCTAATGAAGGAAATATGCCCTAGAGGCAATAATAAAGTTGTTATTTATATTTCCTTATATCATGATAAATGTTTATTATTCATGCTAGAGTTGTATTAACCAGAAACTTAGTACATGTGTGAATACATAGAGAAAACAGAGTGTCCCTAGTATGCCTCTACTTGACTAGCTCATTAATCAAAGATGGTTAAGTTTCCTGACCATAGACATGTGTTGTCATTTGATGAACGGGATCATATCATTAGAGAATGATGTGATGGACAAGACGCATCCGTTAGCTTAGCATAATGATCGTTAAGTTCTATTGCTATTGCTTTCTTCATGACTTATACATATTCCTCTGACTATCAGATTATGCAACTCCTGAACACCAGAGGAACACCTTGTGTGCTATCAAATGTCACAACGTAACTGGGTGATTATAAAGATGCTCTACAGGTGTCTCCGAAGGTATTTGTTGGGTTGGCATAGATCAAGATTAGGATTTGTCACTCCGAGTATCGGAGAGGTATCTCTGGGCCCTCTCGATAATGCACATCACTATAAGCCTTGCAAGCAACGTGACTAATGAGTTAGTTACAGGATGATGCATTATGGAATGAGTAAAGAGAATTGTCGGTAATGATATTGAACTAGGTATGATGATACCGACAATTGAATCTCGGGTAAGTAAACATACCGATGAGAAAGGGAATAAGGTATGTTGTTATGCGGTTTGACCGATAAAGATCTTCGTAGAATATGTAGGAACCAATATGAGCATCCAGGTTCCGCTATTGGTTATTGACCAGAGATGTGTCTCGGTCATGTCTACATAGTTCTCGAACCCGTAGGGTCCGCACGCTTAACGTTCGATGATGATTTGTATTATGAGTTATGTGTTTTAGTGACTGAAGTTTGTTCGGAGTCCCGGATGAGATCACGGACATGACGAGGATTCTCGAAATGGTCGAAAGGTAAAGATTGATATATTGGAAGGGAGTATTCGGACACCAGAAGGGTTCCGGAGTGTATCGGGTACATACCGGAGTACTGAAGGGGTTACTGGAACCCCCCGAGGAAAGATATGGGCCATATGGGCCATAGGAGGGAGGCTAACGAGCCCACAAGGGGCTGGTGAGCCCCCCGCCCCCCCCCACAAGGGAGGATGCCGAATTGGTTTAGGGAAAGGGGCGCCACCCCCCTTTCCTTCTCCTACACCCTCTCCTTCCCCATTTCCACCTCCATGAGAAGGAAAAGGGAGGGGGCTGAATCCTACTAGGACTAGGAGGCCTAGTAGGACTCCCCACTTATGGCGCGCCCCCTAAGGCCCACCTCCTCCCTTTCCCTCCTTTATATACGTGGGCAGGGAATCCCTTGGAGACACACCAATTGTTCCATACCGTGTGCGGCGTCTCCCTCCATGGTTTACTCCTCCGGTCATATTCACGTACTACTTAGGCGAAGCCCTGCGCGGATCACATCACCATCACGATCACCACGCCGTCGTGCTGACGGAACTCTCCCTCGACCCTCTGCTGGATCAAGAGTTTGAGGGACGTCTTCGAGCTGAACGTGTGCAGAACTCGGAGGTGTCGTACGTTCGGTACTAGATGGTTGGATCATGAAGACGTTCGACTACATCAACTGCGTTAACCTAACGCTTCCGCTTTCGGTCTATGAGGGTACGTGGACACACTCTCCCCCTCTCCTTGCTATGCATCTCCCAGATAGATCTTGCGTGAGGGTAGGAAATTTTTGAAATTGCATGCTGCGTTCCCCAACAGTGGCATCCGAGCCAGGTCTATGCGTAGATGATATGCACGAGTAGAACACAAAGAGTTGTGGGCGATAATAGTCATACTGCTTACCACCAACGTCTTACTTTGATTTGTTGGTATTGTTGGATGAAGCGGCCCGGACTGACATTACATGACCGCGTTCATGAGACTAGTTCTACAGATGTGCGTTGCACACAGGTGGCCGGCGGGTGTCTGTTTCTCCAACTTTAGTTGAATTGAGTTTGACTATGGCCGGTCCTTGTTGAAGGTTAAAACAACACACTTGATGAAAAATCGTTGTGGTTTTGATGCGTTGGTAAGACGGTTCTTGCTAGAAGCCCATAGCAGCCACGTAAAACTTGCAACAACAAAGTAGAGGACATCTAACTTGTTTTTGCAGGGCATGTTGTGATGTGATATGGTCAAGATGTGATGAGATATAAATTGTTGTATGAGATGATCATGTTTTGTAAAAGTTATCGGCAAGTGGCAGGAACCTTATGGTTGTCGCTTTATTGTATGAAATGCAATCACCATCACTACAAAAAAATACACTTCCGTGATGATACATGTTTGTCACAGTAGGTCGCGTTTTTTGTCATGCATGTACACCCATGACAAATTTATGACAGAATCAAGATAGTCATACATGTGCTATCGTAGAAGTGTTCCATGAGATTACCAAAATTATCATCACGGAAGTGTCCACTTCCATGATGATAAATCGTGCGTCACAGAACTGCTTTCGTCAAGGGTGACCGACACGCGGCATCCACCGTAACGGAACATCGCGGCTTATCGGGTCGGGTTTTGGATCCGATAACCCGTTATCAGCCCCGACCAATGGGGATTTTCCATGTAAAATCATCATTGGCTGGAGGAAACACGGTCGGCTCACCATTGGGACACATGTCATCCGCCATTGGACCGGCGCGCCTATGATACGGCGACACGTGGCACGCCCAACAAAGGCCCATTCTCGTGAAAAGGCCGCCCGCTTGACTTGGTCCAAAGTTGGCGGGCGCCCACGGAAAGCCTCGTTAACGGCCTGCTCGCATATAGCCCATTTACAACCCGCTAACCCAGGCCCATTACGCCCTATCCAATTAGGCCCAAGAGCGCCATATGGGCCGCCCAATATGATTCAGCCTGCTTTTAACTTTCGCCCGTGTGTGGCCCATGACTTCTTTCGCCCATATGAGGACCTTTGTAACTTCGGCCCATTAACGGCCTGTGGTGAAACGGCCCGTAATGAACAAAGTGTATCACTTTATACCCATTAACGGTTGTTATTCCATTGGGCCATTTCCAGCCCAAGTTATCTTTCACCTTCTCGTGGCCCATTGATTCTTGGGCTCATTTGTAGCATTCGGTTACATACGGCCCACATCGCTATTTTCGCTAGGGCCAAATTCAGCCCGTCACATATATGGGCCGCTTATGACCGTTAATACGCTTGCTTATGTAAAAAACCCGCTGGGCTGTTTTCATAGAGTTATCAACACGGCCTATTAACGCCCGTTATGGTCCACAAATAGTACGGCCCATGATTGGCGAAATGATGATACGCCTGTAGAAGGCCCATGGATCCTCACGGCCGTATGAGGCTCTGTGGATAGTACGGCCCGTAGAAGGCCCATGGACCCTACGGCCCGTAGAAGGCCCATTGATCCCTAAGGTTCGTGATAGAAGGTCGATGGATCCTACGCCCGTGATAGAAGGCCAATGTTCCTACGGCCGAACGAAGGCCCATGGATCATACTGGCCGCAGGAGGCCCATGGTTACAATAGTCTGTGTGTTGCCATGATTATTTTGGCCTAGTTACCAAAAATAGGCTATTGTGGCCACTAGAAAACACGTAAAAGAACCGCAGTGACTACAAGGAAACAACTAAACAAGACAATAAGGAAATAAATAAGCAAGCAATTAAGGCTAGCCTATCACCGCTATTACACATATTACATCCACTGGCATCAAAGTTCGCCACCAAAGCAAATATAGGGAACAAAGCAAGATATTACATACACTTGGTCACAAAATTGGCCACCAAGGCAAATAAACGCGGCAGCAAACAAGAGCATAACAGAAAGAACTTCAAGAGCTCAAGAAACGTTATCCGGTATCCACCATGTCGGCAATAAGCTTAGCGAAGCTGATTAGCTTTGTCCTGCTTTGGCGCTAAAATCCTCCAACGCTTGTTGTTGCACCGTAGTATGCAATCAATGCTCCAGGACTTCCGCAGTCCTTCCGCTTGTCGCAAAGCACACCGATCGATGTCTTTCAGCTTGTAGTTGAGACTCAAGAAACCGAACTGATTCGCACATTGAGTTTGAATAGCTTGTGCATGCGGTAGTGGCCAAGAATCTCAACACTAAACCAAGATAGGACTTTGTGGTTGTCTCATTGTCTTCGAGATAGTCTTCCTTAGTTGTTTTATCAGCTTTGTTGGAGACCAACAAGGATGTGTCACTATCCTGAACCTTATCTGCATTACTTCCTTTACCGCTGCTTAATAAGGCACTCTTCCCCAATATTCTCACAAGATTCTAAAAGAAGAAACAAGCATACATAACAAGTTTAGTATGTACTAGTATGTGAAACTCATTTCGTGAACCAGCTTCATTAGTAAGGTGGACAGATTAAACTACCAAGTCTTCTATTGCCAAGTACTAGTACATAATAAAAGCATCAAACAAACATATATCTATGTCCTATGGTCACTGCATTGTCTTGCCAAATCGAAATAGAGACACGGTTCAAATCATATCAGTTCAAGAGAAAGCAGCATTGAAAGAATACAAAGCGTGGGAAACTACACAACACAACAAGATTTCAGATGGGTACCACGGGTCTACATGTACAACAACACTATTGGCTCACAGATGCTAGTAATGTGCATGATATGAAATTCAACTCAGATACACAATTGAAATTGAAATCAAAAGAGCTATTGATAAGAGCAAACTTGTTAAAGAAACATGCGAACATACCTGTCGTGCCATTGGAGTTTCGATTGATCCTTCAATTTAAAAATAAGTTTGTATGAGTAAATACAATGATACAAGAGCAAAGCAATAATAGTTAAAAAGGCACGCTTAAGCGAAGGCTTAAGCGCCGCTTAGGCTCTAGGCATTGGCAAAACGTGATTATGATAACTACGCTTAAATTAGAATAGTTGTTCTTCGTGTTTAGGCACTTGTTCTACATGAACAGAGTACAAGAAGACGCAAGAATATAATACTTAAAAATAGAAAATGAGCTCATAGACCTTACCACATTCTTGGTTCGGGACCAAGATGTAACAAGGCTGCTCCTACCATCGCCCAAGAATGTGTCTCAGAGAACATAAGGGAATTTGATGAGTTTTTTTGCCGATGAAGTATGTTTTCTTCTGTAATTCGATATCGCCACCAAGCATTCTTGAAGATATCAGAGGTATTAGCACAGGTTACCTCATCCTGAAGTTTCCAAATTGGTCCTTCTCTATAGAGAAAATGGGAAAATTTGTCAGTATTATAACCATCATGGAGGTAGGATGTATGGGACGAAGCAAAGTAATTGCCATGAATAACATTACTTACACATAACTCCGGACAAACACCGCGAATCGGCATTTTCCTTCATCTTCAAAGATAATATTTCCAAGATGGGAAGATACGCACATACGATTTAACAACATCAAATGCGATAGATGCTAAACTACGATCGGGTCAAGTTGTGCTTCCTCCACGGAATAGGCGCATTAACTGGTGGAGCTGGGGTTCGCCATGATAGTACTGGCCCTTTGGGCACTGGAGTTGCCTTACTAACTGCTCTTGTTTGGGAGCTCTATGGTGGAGATGGTGTTGTGTCAACAAGAACTGGGTTACTATCGGCTCGGGTTGGGGTTAGATTGGGTGAAGCTGGTTCTCTGTCCATCACAGTAGGGTTACAATCTGCGAGAGTTTGGGTTATGTGTGGTAGGGATGGTTCTTGTGCATGTACAACCGGGTGCTATTCCACCAATAGGTAGCACTGCTTTATTTGAAGACCGTGTTTTATTCCGCTAGATACCGCATCACCCGCCCAATTCAAATGGCTGATAAACAGAAACATAGTTGAATGTATGCACATTGTATGAGAGATAGATGCAATAGATAGTGTGGAAAAAGAGGGCATGAAATAGTTGACATGTATATTGTTTAACTAAAACAGATAGCATGACATAATTTCACATATATGATGTCTATCTAAACTGGATAGCATAGCATAAAATAATTCAAAGATCTGATGAATAACAAAACAGGATCACATGACATAGTTCACCTACATGTTATCTAAGTAATCACGATCGCATCATTTAATTCACATATGTGATTTATGTGCTAAACAGAGGGCATTCGATATGATGTCTCATCTAAGAACATGGTGTTGAATATTGTGTATATGATGTCTAAACTATGCAATGCAAGACACCGTATGCATGATATGAGCAAAGATAACTGCGCAAGTTAGAGCATACACCTCAAGAGGGGAATAGGACTGGTCATCTGCCTCTCAATCCATCTCCGAGGAGCTATCGGGACCCAACAAGAGATCTGCTCGGCTGTGCAGCACCGCCTGCTCAAGGCCTTGTTTTCACTCTAGATTTTCCCATCTCCCACCCAACGGCTGATTCACGTGAAGAGTAGTTTAATGTACAAACATTGTCGACAAATGGAAATGTAATGAAGAAAAGGATGGGCAAGATATCATTCAAATATATGATGCCCGGTTAAACAGATGGCATTGCACATTTCATATATATTATGGCTGGCTAAAAGACATGAGACTGCATAATTCTATATATGATATAGAAACTAAACATGTGGCATTACAGTAACATGTCTAAACCAAGGATGACATATATGATGTCAAAAGTAGGCACCGCAAGGCAACATGTACATGATATGACTAACATCAACATGCCAAGGTAGAGCAAACACCTTGGGGGTAAATAGGAGTGGTCACAAGGCCCCGAATCCGCCGTAATAGATATCTTCCTCTCGATTACAACTGAGAGGGGTGGGAAGGTTTTCCATTGAACCCACCATGGAGCGATGTCTGCATGACATTGTATTGCCGCAAAAACTCTTCTCTTTTTCTACATGTTCAAGATGATCTGTACAATATCCCATATGCATAAAAAATATGGTGAGATTATGTAAGGAGAGCATGCAGAAATTTAGAGTGATGGTAACAACCAAGGATGGTGTCAAGCGCTCTGGGAACGGGGTACCTGCAGACTTGCTCGCTCGCTGCCTCACGGGCGTGGTTTCAAGGGGTGGCCCAAGATGGCCCATCTTCATCAAGACAAGCTCAAGACTGCGAGGGGCTGAGATTGCTGGGCGGACGACAGAAGCTTCCTCGCACGGCCTCGCCAGCTGGCTCATGAGGAGGCGGAGAGATCAAGGCGGGTACTCACGAGGTGCCCATGACACAAGCCATGACGACCAAGGGCGCCAGCGGGCGCCAGCCCGCCAGCAGTTGTCCACATTTCCTTTGGTGCAAAGGAGGCAAGCGCAGCGAGAGCATCAAGCAAAGGCAACCATTTCGTGCAACGAGACCAAGACCAACACAACGGCAGGAAGGAGGTCATCGTGGAGCCCAAGCCAAGGCCACTGCCGGAGCCTTTGGCAAAGAGCGAGACCAACTTTAGTCAGATAAGTGTACTAGATGTTCCCTTCAAATGGCTAATTGTTGGCGCCTTCCCGCCACAATATTTGGGAAGAGGCCCAGACCTCCGCCTATAAATAGGACTAGCCACCCACAGGTAGAGGCATCTTGAATAGAGCTAGAGATCAATCTTGAATCCAGAGAGAGAGAGAGAAGCCAATCAACTCCCCCTATCAGCCTGTCAGACTGCCAAGAATGCACTCGCGAGGCTGTTCTTCCTTGTACTGCTCATCATCAGCCCCCGAGGCAATCCACCACACCACACTGAGTAGGGTATTACACCACAATGGTGGACCGAACCAAGATAAACCTTGTCTCCCTTTGTGTTGCTCTTTGTGTAGTTTAGATCCTTGCAGGCGACGAGGTGTAGGTAGGTTGAGGTGAGATCTCCGCGGCACCCCTGTAGTTTGAACCTAAAGGGTCCGCCTCAACCCGAATCCGACATTTGGCGCGCTGTAGGTGCACCGAATCCGCCCCGCCGCCATGTTCTTCGCCACCAGATCCATGTCGACGCTGCCGGGCTCGCTGAAGCGCCGGGCCGCTTCGCTACTCGCTGCCGCCAGATGTTCCTCGCCGGCGTCGCTTCGCCGCTGCTCCTCGTCGCCGCCGCCAACGCCGCCACGCCCAGCGGGAACGAGCAGCAAAGCGCCATCTCAAAGATCCATCCGTGAGGCGAGACGGCCGCACCGCTACTCCTTCGCCGCCCCACTGGTTCTTTCATCCCGAAGCGCCCGCGCTTATGGAGGCTCGAGCCGGCCATCGCGTAAACGAAGCATACATACCACCCTGCCGACGACGCTTCACGAGGAGTGGCTCGACCGTGTCACCGAAGCTCGTCTGCCGCCGCTGGGGCTCTCGCCGCCCTTCGCGCAGACCGCACTCGCCTTTGCGCTGGCAATGAAGCCGGGCGCCACCGCCCCCCTCAAGAAGGAGCCTTGGCCCAAGGCGCAGAGTCTCGGGCGGAACCCACTGTCCGCACTAGCAAGCAGCAAGAGCAGAGCTGCCAAGAGGTCCTCGCCTCAAGAAGCTGCCCGAGTGCTCTCGCACCGCTTGTCACGACCGCTACCGCTCCAAAGACGCCAAGACCTCGCCGCAGCTCCCAGCCGCAGCGGACGGGACCCGCAAGATCAAGCCTCCGTCACCAAAGGCCTCCTGTACACGCAAGCTGCCGCGCCACCATCGAGCCACGCAGCGCCGCATGGCCCGGCAAGTTCAAGCCGACCTGCCTCGCCACGACGGCACGGCCGACCTGCGGAGTTCCTCCAGCTCTATGAGCTGGGCATCAAGCCGCCAACGGGACGAAGGTCATGGCGAACTGGTTTCCCATGGCGCCAAGGACGGTGCCCCCACCTGCTCCTCGAACCTGGCTCTCGCACGATCTCCTCCTCGACGAGATGCGCACCCGCTTCATCGCCAACTTCCAGGCACTTCGCGATCGGCCTCCCGCCAGGAGCGACATGCGCCGATCAAGCAGCAGCCAGAGAGACCCTCGCAGAAGTACATCCAGCGCTTCAACAACGCACGCCTCAAGATCCCCAAGGTAACAGAGGAAGCCATCATCTCAGCCTTCTCCGACGGTGTGTGACGCCAAGATGAAGGAAGAGTCATGGCGATGCATGAAGACTCCGTGCACATCCTCGAGCTGTTCAACTTGGTGACCAAGCGCGCCAGGCTGAGGAAGGATGCCTTTCCTCCTCGAGTTGCCGGCCGCCGACCCAAGAGAAGAAGCCTGTGGTGAAGGACGGAAGCGCAGGGGCTGTCGTGCTCACGGCAGTAACCGCACACCAAGCAAGGCAGGATCAACCCGAGTCTTCCAAGGCAGCCGGCATCGCGGTACCACGACCTCCACACCCACAACACCAACGAATGCCAAGAGCTCGGCCGCGCGAGAAGGGCGACCGGTCGACGCCCGATCAAGAATGATCGAGGCTACGGCCGAGGAGAAGGAAGAAGCACAGACGTTGGGAAGACTGTGGCCTCGCCAAGGGTGGCGGACTGACCATGCGAGGACCACTGGCAGGATCAGCCTCGAGGGAGGTTGGAGGGACCCGCCGCGAGGGAGGCCGGAGGATCAGCCTCGTGAGGATCGCCCACAAGGCAACGCAGGCCTCCCTCCTTGCCACCGCCGCCAAGGAGAAATGAAGACCATCATTAGGACGAGGGGGTTGGGGGCTTCTAGGAGCCGCGCGCAATCGCCTTGCATCCTGGGCGGAGCTCAAGCCCCAGCCTCTTAGCGCATCTTCAAGCAGTTCGCCCGCCGGCGAATGCAGTCCTCCCAAGCTCGGCCACGCGCCTCTCGTGGTCAAGATGCGCCATCACGCTCAGCTCAGCGGATCAGCCTGGCGCGCAGCCACAGCCGGAGTCCTCCCGATGCTTTGTTCCCCAATCATCGCGAACGCAAGTCACCAGACCTCATCGATGGCGGAGCAGGGCTCAATGTCCCGTCCATCGAGACATTCAACAATCTCCAAGTGTCGCATAATCAGCCTTCAGCCAACCAAGCCTTTCTCCGAGTCACCGATGGCTCCACAGCCCGATAGGGCAGGTCCGCCTCCCTCGTCACGCTCGGGCGCCGCGACAACCACCAGATCGAGCTCATTGACTTCGACGCCGCCACATTCGCCGCCATACAATGCCATCCCTGCACCCAGCTCGCCAAGTTCATGGCGTGACTCATCACGGCCACAATGTCCTCAAGATGCTAGGAAGCGTGGAGTCATCACGGTGCCTTGTGAAGAGAGAGACGCAGCAGGTTCCCCGGAGCGTGCTTTCAAGCCGCCAATTGAAGACCCAGATCACAGGAGCAGGAGGCTCCCCGGGCTGCTCCTAAGAAGAAGAAGACATCGCCGCCCGACCCTCGGGAGGCAGGCCCTCGTGGTCCGCTACTGCCAGGGGCACCTCCTTCTGTCAAGATAGGAAGGCGCTGGCCGCCCTCGAAAGCAAGGCTCGAGGGTTTTCTCCTAGAGGGCCACCGACTTTGCTAAGATCACGAGGGAGGCGCCGGGCACCACTTCTAGGCGTGTTTCAGCACGCTTCTCGTGAAGGAGCGAGGCAAGGAGGGCCAAACCTCGTGAGTTCGCAAAGAAGATCATTCAGAGCTGCAGGAGTCAAGAGTCATGAGTGGCGCCGCCGCCACTCCGCCAGAGCTCCCCATCTAGGCGAGGATGGTGGGCTGCGCGCCTGCATCGACATACCAGGCTCAACCGAGCCGCCTCAGAGCGCCTGCCTCACGCTGGGCGCCAGGAAGGTCCACCCACAGCCTACGCTCGCATGCCTTACGGCTTGCCAACGCTGCTGCCACGCCGCCAGCCTCCATTAGGAGCATCTTGAGGCTCATGGCCAGCGCTCCGCAGTCCTCGCGGAGATGGAGATGGTCCGCGAGGAGCCACTAGCCTCCCGAGCCCCCCGAGGCTCCCCGGGCCTGGGGCTCGTGGAAGATCGGCTCAGAGCGCATGACGCCCGCTACTGCATCCTTCATCTTCAACATCATCGTGACATCCTTCGAAGTTTCATTTTCAGCTGAGCGCCTGTGGCTGCATCATTCCTGTGCCGTGTGGGTCCGCCCCCGCATGCATGTATCCTTTTGATTCATGTTTCTAGTTTACTTTATTGGGGCGCCTGGCTGCATCATCCCTGCCACCCGGCTGCACCCTGGGCATGTATCCTCTTGCGCTTATTCGGCTGTGTGTTTGACCCATCATGATTGTTGTTTGGTGCCCGCCCATGGCACCCTCTTCCTTCATGTCGGCCGCTTGCATGTTAAAGGGGGTACTCGAGCATCGCGACCATGGGCTCCACCGCTCTCCACCACCCTCCGCCTTGTCCATGGCATCGCGACTGCATACCAAGCGATGATCGAGCCCCGCCGAGGGCCGGACCCGAGGACGAGAGCATCGACATCTAACCAAATTTGCAGGAACACATCACAAGTTAAGGCTCAGCAGCCAGCGCAACCCGCTTTGAGGTAGGGGCCCGTGAGTCCCGCTACTGCTCACGGGTGCCCAGATACACCTCGTCAGCCCTACCGCACAGCCACGTGTCGTATGGGTTGAAGCCTGGGCTCCTCCCAGGGGAGCCCCTCCCACGCACTGTGGAAGCACCATGCTCCTACTGGCCGACGACACCGCCGAGGAGCGGCTATGCCCGACACACACGGAAGCGCTTATGCTCCGCTACCGGTGATAAATAATCGAGGGTGGCCCCCGCCGCATCAAACTCGTGGGAGCCCAGAGCTCAATGTCCGCCTCATCGTAACGCCTCCTGAGTGCCGCGCGAGGGTTGGCACGGGCTACGCCTGGTCACGCCTGCACGACGCTTTCACCAGCCCCTCGGCCTGATTAGTCGCACGCCTCTCCCGAGCAGAGCCAAGGTACGAAGCCGCTTGAACGTTAAGGGGACTCGAGCATCACGACTCAGAGCCTAATCGTCACGTAGCCCCTCACCCCTTAGTTCCTAAAGGCTAACGACGGCTGAGGTATGCTGGGTCGGCTCGCGACGAGAATGGTAAATTAACCCATACATCTCACCTCCCTACTTGCTATTCGTATGGCAAGGGGGACTCGAGCATCGCGACTCAGAGCCTAACTTCTCACGTAGCCCTCACTCCTGGTCCCGCCCTGGTTTTGGTCGGGATAACGGCGGCCGAGGTATGCATCGGGCCTGCTCGCCGACGAGAACATAAGCAAGTAGGAAGGAAAAGCGCAAATCTCAAGGAATTTAAAAGCAAATATTACAGCCCATAACTGTTTTCACAACGCCAAACGCAGTTTAAACGCCCACGAGGCATGGTGCATGTTGCGGAGCTGAAAGCAGGACAGAGCCACGGCGAGTCACTTGTCGGCAGCACCGCCATCAAGGCGGAGCTGCGCTGGGCGGGTTCGCCGTGAAGCCTCTCAGATCGGCAGCGCTTGCTTCGCTTGGTGCTCAAGGCCCGGAACTCGCCACCGAGCCTCCGCTGACCCTTCACGGCCTCAAAGAGCGACAAGTGGCAAGCTCGCCGCCACAGTGCTCCAACAGTCACGTCAATGTCAACGCTAGGGGTCTAAGGTAGACGCGGTGAAGACGCGCTAGCGCCGCGAAGACAGATTACGCTACCGCCTCAGCCGTGAGGCCGAGGCCAAGGGTGACATCTTCAAGGGCACGGACCAGAAGGGAAGCAGCTTGGCGGGCCGCCTCGGTGCCGCCAGCTGGCTTTCTGTGTCATTGCCGTCAAAGCGACCTCAAAGAAGGTGCGAGCCTCACCTCCAAAGATCGCTGGCCACGCGTCCTCGGCCGACCCGCCTTTGCCATCCAGCTTGATCTTCCTCGCCCCAATGCCTGCTCCAAAGACACCTAAGCTGCCATGGCGCCATCAAGCTTGGCATCCCGTCCTTGGCGGCCGCCACGAGCCTTCATGTCTTCCTCCTTCTCTTGGCGGACGCTGGCCTCCTTGGCAAGCTGGTCACAGAGTTCCCGCAGCTCGCTTCTCCAAATACTTTGTAGCGACCTCGACATCGGCTACCTTCCCAAGGCGCGGCGTCATGAGCAGCTGTCGCTCAAGGACGACCTGCTTCTCCTCGCCGCAAGTCGCCGCGGCTCGAACCAGCGCTGCTCGAATTGAAGCATCGAGCTAACCCAGCCGAGGCCAGCTCCAGCGTCCGGTCACTAAGCAAGGGTCGGCGCCTGTAAGATCTTTCGCAGCCGTCCAGTCCAGCAAAGAACATGATCCAGACAGAGAAGGAGTCGGAGAAACGGCGGTTGGCGGAGTAGGAGGAGAGGACGGCAGCGAATCACAACACCATGAGTCGGGACTTTCACGCCTGACGATCGCGGCAAAGGGCATCGTGCAAGGATACTCGGAGTCGCTGGTCATGGGGCTGAGCTCGCCTCAGCTAGCCCCGCCAGCCTCGCGAGGATGACTGGGCAGAGAGGCCCGTGATCTTGCCGCCCCTCTTTCGTGGATGGAGTTGTTGTCCGGGCGGCCTCAGAGCCCCTTCAGCTTTTTTGCAGCAGCGCCGCCTAGCCAAGGAATACAGATATCAAGCCTCAACGACGAAGCAAGAAGCAAAACAAGAATCAAGCACTTATTGGTCATCGTCATGGCTCGAGCAACCTCCGCCGAACTTGAAGCCCGAGAGCCGGCTGCCGGGATCAACCTCAAGAGGCTCGGGAGCAGGAGGCGCGGCCTCGCAGACGCCTCGTAAACCGGGCAGACCAAGGGAACCAACCCCGCCCCTGCCCTTCTTCAGATCGGGCGAAGCTCGCCACTCGCCATCGCCATCCTCATCGCCGTCCGCAAGAGGTGGAGAGCGCAGACCTGCGCCGAGGAGGGCGCCTCGACTCCCCGCCGGCCGCCTCGAGTCGGTCCCTCTCCCCGCCTCCTTTTCTTCTTCCTTCGCTGAGTCAACGGAGGACACGCTCACTGCCGCCAGGCTGCCGGGTCTCGAACCTCCGCGGCACAGTCCCGCCCCATTGAAAGCGGCATGGAGTCCACCACCGCTCCCAACCACCTCAAGGAACAGGGTACAGAGCGCCCACCGCCACGCCTCCCCGACCAAAGATTGAGGACTGCAGCCAGATCTTCGCCGCCAAGACTACGGGTCGGGCGAGGCCTCCACAGCCGAAGCGTAGTATTGCCAAGCGGGCCACCCGATGCTCCAGAACTCCTCAGAGCAACGCCTGCTCAGCTTCGCTGCCGCCATGTTGCTCGACCACGTGTCCGCTGGCCCATCTTCTCCAAAGATCGCTTCACGCTGGAATCCACGAAGTTCCGAAGCGAGACCAAGCGCCGATGGACGGGCTGCTTGCAGGCGAATCAGCCGAGGATGGATGCGCCAAGATCCACCATGACCCACTTGCTCCTCGGCCTTCAATACTCTTCCCGGCTTCGAGATGGCGTTGAGCTGCCAGACGCGATAAAGCTCACAAGACGCTGTGATGGGGCCGCTGAGGCCTGGAGGTAGAAGTAGTGGCGCAGCAAGGCCACCGAGGGCTGCACCTCGACATGAGCTCGTAATAGTAGGCGAAGATCGCCAGAGAAGAACGGAGTTGGGGTGGAGGTGCAGAGCTTGCAGCTTGTAATGACGGAGGATGTAAAAGAAGAACTCGTAAAAGGGAGGCACCAGATCGGCGGCAATGGCGCCACGAAGAGCGGATAGAAGGTGGTTCTTGATCTCGTGAAGGGCGGAGCCAGCCTTGAGCACCGCTGACCTGTTGCTGTTTTGCGCCGCCATCATCCGGCGCGCTTCGGCAAGGCTCTTCTCCGACACGCTCGGGAGTCCAAAGCGGCGAGTACTAAGTTCGCCGGGTCCGGCGAGGCGCCATACCTTGCTAGGGCACGGGTCGAGTAGATCTGGGGATTTCGGAAGGTGAAGGATAGGAGCGAGAAAGGGATCTCGGAAATGACCGGAGAAGGCAAAGGAGGTAAAGCCTGACGGGTACCTCTCTGTCGGTTCGCGTAATTGCCAAGGCGCCGCCGGAAGAAGAGATGCCCACGCCCAATCAACCGCCACGCTGGCGCCTAAGGTCACAGTTGTTAGGGCCCGCGGCGCTCGCAGACTTGCCCCTTCGCTTCATCGCTAAGCCAAGTCCAGCGCCGCTTTGGCCTTTGGGGCTACTGCCGCGCCCCGGGAACGGGGTACCTGACTTTCCTCGCCTCGCGCCCGCGGCATGGTTTCAAGGGGTGGCCCAAGACGCCCATCTTCATCAAGACAAGCTCAAGACCTCGCGAGGGCCAGGCACCTCGCGCGCATTTACGTGAAGCTTCTCGTGCACGGCCTCGCTAGGGCTGGCTCGTGAGGAGGCGAGAGATCAAGGCGGGTACCTCACGAGGTGCCCATGACACAAGCGATGACGACTAAGGGCGCCAAAGGGCGCCACCCGCAAGAAGGTCCTCATTTCCTTTGGTGCAAAGGAGGCAAGCGCAGCGAGAGCGCCAAGCAAAGGCAACCATTTCGTGCAACGGACCAAGACCAACACAACGGCAGGAAGGAGGTCATCGTGGAGCCCAAGCCGGCCACTGCTGGAGCTGCTAAGTGCGAGGACCAACTTTAGTCAGATAAGTGTACTAGATGTTCCCTTCAAATGGTCAATTGTTGGCGCTCTTCCCATTAATATTCGGGAAGAGGCCTGTGGCCTCACCGACAATAGGACTAGCCACCCACAGGTAGAGGCATCTTGAATAGAGCTAGAGATCAATCTTGAATCCAGAGAGAGAGAAGCAATCAACTCCCCTATCGCTCATCGCAGACCGCCAAGAATGCACTCATGAGGCTGTTCTTCCTTGTACTGCTCATCATCACTCGAGGCAATCCACCACACCACACACCGGAGTAGGGTATTACACCACAATGGTGGCCCTAACCAAGATAAACCTTGTGTCCCTTGTGTTGCTCTTTGTGTAGTTTAGATCCTCATAGGTGATGAGGTGTAGGTAGGTTGGAGGTGAGATCTCCGCGTGCACCCCAGAGTTCGAACCTAAAGGGTCTACCGGAACCCGAAATCCAACAAATGGATCCAAAAATAATGATAGCAGGCTGATGATTGCTTTAAATTAATAAAAAGACAGATGATGATTGCTTTACTATTTGTTTCCCACCCAAGATGAACAACATAGGCATACCCTTGGTGAACCAGATATTAGACAGACATACTATTCATTGCTGCCTTGATATGTGCCCCACAACTAATTTAGAACTCAAGTTTGAACATGAATTTGGACCTGAGTTGGGAGTCCAAGAGCTGAACAGACGATAAAGTAGCAGTGTAAGTTTAAGCAATGCATAACATAAGGTAAACAAAAGAGTGCGACTCTCTCTTGTGGACCCGTACTCCTCAGTTCATCTCGCTGAGTCGATGATGGTGATGTTGTTAGTGCGTGCCGACGGCACGGAAGAAGATCCGAGGCGGCAAAGACGGTCAGAGTCGTGATGTCTGGTTTGGTGGATGCTTCGCGATGGAGCAGCTCAGTGAGGTGGACGACGTCAAGGCAGAGCAGGACAAACCACACAAAGTTCCCTTCGACACGCATCAGAATCAAGTAATTTGTAAGGGCTCATTTGGCTTGCATGATTCTTAAAACGCAGGATAGGAAAAACACCGAATAGGATAGGAAATGCACATGGTAAAGAGCATTTGTAAACACAGGATTTCTATCAACTTGGGTGTTTGGTTTACGTAAATTGGAAGAGCAGAGGAATGCAAAGAAACGTGGCCAAAATAAAGAGAAACCATATGAAAGCGCCTACAGCTAGAATGTTATTCGCACTAATGCACTTGGTCTTGTTTTCATGCATTGGAATTTGAAAAGTAGGTCCAGTGGATGTTTTGCTTCATTCCTTTCAACAAAATGCATGAATAATTGAATAGTAGAGTGCCATTGAAAATTCCCTATTGCTATGTTTTTCGTTGAACCAAAATAGCCCTAATGGATCGACGTGAATGTATAGTAATAAGTGACGCAACAAGTGTACAACGCCCTTGCCGTAGCCGTGTTTAATTCCTCAAAGATCATTGGGTTGGTCGCTCAAACAGCTTGAGGTAGAGGTGGCTGCTCGAGGTGTGGAGGAAAATCTGAGGAATCAGAGACGGTGCCTGTGGCAATCGCTTATTGTGATGGATCATTCGTCGTTGGAGCAGCTCCGTGAGTCAGAAGACGCCAAGGTCAAGCAAGACAAGATGACATCATCAATCTTAAGTGGGATTCTAATAGCATCTCCAATAGATGATGAAAATGGATGTAAAATTAACATCACCAAAAACCACCGACTACAACAGATGAGGTAAAACTGTTGACTCGAACTTAACTCGTCAAACTGAAATTAATCAGGAATCAATGCTACCGTCAAAACTAAACGCAATGGTAGCAGAGAGAAACTTGACATGTAGTTTAGGAGGGCCTGCAGCTCATCTTCAACCTGCACACCCCGAGCCGCCGCCACCACCGGGCCGAACTGCTGCCCTAGCGCCGCCGCCTCAAACAACTCGCCACCGCCGCCTGCCAGCCCTCTAGGCCCCCCACCGTGAACCCTAAGATAGATAGTGGAGTACCTCTCCAACGAGCCCCGCCCCGCCAAGGGTGGTTCTTCCTTAACCGCGAGCCCCCCAACCCCCGAAAATCGATCACCCAAAAGTCGATTCACCGATCAAGTGTGGCTTAATCGAGCAGAGCAAAGAAAGACGAAGCGAGGGGAGAGCAGCAGCGGCAGCGGGTGAGCGAGAGCCGAGAGCAAAGAGAAGCAGCAAGAAAGCGAAGCGAGAGCCGGAGCAGCAGCAGCAGCAGCAGCAGATCCGCTGGTATGGTCGCCACCGCCAAGGGGCCTCACACCGGGAGAGCCGCTGGGAGATGCCGCCATGGGCGCCGGCTTCAGTAGCCGCCCATGACGGTGCGGGATGGAGCACCGCCGGGCGCCGGAGGTCGAGTTAAGGAGAAGGTGCGATGCGATGAGTGTACAACCTCTTTGGTGGCGCCGAGTAGGCCTCGCCTTCGCCCGAGGAGTCGGTGAGGATGTTGCGTTCCGGTGGAGTAGGTTAAGGCGGCGTAGGGGATGGAGCAGCCACGATAGACGAGGCGATCGCCGGAGCAGCTCCTTGGAGGTGGAGGACGGGCGGCTGAACCGCGGGACGGCGAGATGGACGAGGATCCTCATCCGGGAGGTGGACGAGGGACATCGAGCTTTTATGTGGACGACGCTGCGGGGAAGAGGCTCCGGCTGGGCAGCGTGACGTGGCGGACGGAGGAGGGTGGGGTTTCGTGGCGGAGCGAGAGGTTATGGTGGCCGGGATTTCAATGGCTAAAAGGGGCGATGGGAGGGGTGAAGCATGACTTAGGGACGCGCTTGTCCAAAATGTAGAGTGTGTTACAAAAGTACCCCCACCAATTTGAACTAGCGGCCCTTTCGCTCAGGGTTAGAAGGGCGATTTCGCGTCGGGATTTGGCAGTCGGAGGGAGTTTTCGCTGTTGTAATTTCGGGATAGCAAGGCGCGGTTGTGAAGGCGCCAGTTTTGGGAGCACGATATCTGAATTTTCGGATATAACAAGACGCTGGTTGAATTTTAGGACAAGCCTAACATGTAGTAATATTGTACTTGTATGCACTCAAATCAATTCGCACTTCCTCAACCAAAAAGAAAACGAAAAAAATAAAACTATTCACACCACACAAAGAGAGAGTCTTGCCCCATTTTACTATACAAATGCTATTCAAAGCTACTCCCTCCTTCCATCTATATAGGGCCTAATGCGTTTTTCGATGCTAACTATGACCAAATATTAGAGCAATGGTATATGACATGCAACTTACACAAAGCACACCGTTAACTTCGTCTGTGAAAGGTTCTTTCAATAATATAATTTTCACATTATGCATGTCATGTATTATTAATCTTGTCAATAGTCAAAGGCGGTCTTAAAAATCTCATTACGCCCTATATAGATGGAAGGAGGGAGTATGAATCCATGTTATGTCCAATTAATATTTTTTGCTTTGCTGTATAATGCATGTAACCTACTCATACCGACATTTTAGTGCATTCCAAATGTCTATACTACCGCTGCAATTCGAACTAAATTTGAATTCGTTTCTCTATTTCAATAAGAATCTACAATCATGATTGTTGCCAACTTCAACCATCATTCGTGTATTACCTTAATAACACACCACATGATTACTATAGAGATAGATATGAACTATGTGTACTACATGAACTCAAATTCTATTTTTTGAATACACTTGATGTTGATTCCAAATAATAGTACATTTGATGTACTAACTATATATTCATAATCTAAACCATGTTCCATACGCACACCGTGTTTATCACACAAAGTATAGTGCCCCGCCTCTACATTATGACAAGTATTTAGACCTGAGTTGCAAAAGCCACACATTAGCCCAAATTATAATCAATGTTGTACATTATGATATCTTCTTCAAGTATCCGTATCCACCTTTTTATAATGAATTATGATCTTTGTTCGCCTTTTACACCTTCACGATCCTCTTCTATTTGTAGCTAGCTAGCGCTAACTTTCTATCGTGCATGCACACGCCTCCCTCACACACCCTTAGCGCCCCTCCATCACAAGACGCTCATTATTTCTCTTAGGTCGCCCACCAGTGTGTGTAGGCCCCGACTCTTCTTTTCTCGCACACACCGGTCGATATACCTCTCTAGCCAAGTGTGCCTACAACAAACACATATATATTCCCTCTTCTCTTCTCACCGCCCATGCCCCCATATGTCCAATACGATTCCACGACGTGCACACTCCCGCCTCTTTCATTAGTCACATGCTCGCACACCTCTCCCCGACATGGTAGGCCTCTCGCACCACCTCCTAGCCACACTCTCCCCCCGCTGCCTCCCGACCTTATTTGCTTCTAACACATGCAGGCGTATATGAACTGATCTCCCTACATATAGCCAGGCCGACTATAATTGCTTTCACCAAGCACCGATACACTTACCTCGCTAGTTATGTCTCTCCTTTTCTGACACACGACGGTTGATCTTCCTATGTAGTTACGCATGCTTACCACAACCATATCTTCTCCCTCATCATCCTTGAATACCTCCCACCTGCCTCTCACACGCACGCATAGACAGCATGACATCCCCGCCTCTCTTATTGATATTGCACTCATACTCTCCGCTTGTCTAGCAGGCCTCTCCCACCATTTGTGAGACGCCACTCCACCACCAACCCTCCGACGCCTACCTTTTTCTTTTTCCCAACCTTATTCCTCTCTCTACACATATCCATGGATGTCGATCGATCTCCCTCAATACATAGCTAGGTCTCTCTCCTTCCCCATACATATACTAGTCGACCGGTCTCTACCCCACCCCCCCACACACACACCGATAGTCGAACGTTTTAGGTAGGTATCCATGCCACGGAGAAGAACTGCACCTCTGCCTCTCAAATTCCAAGAGGCCATCCGCCATGTATCTTTGACGGGCAAACAAAAATTGATGGCACTTTTATCGATCGCAGAGCCACACACTTCATCCCTGTTTTCAATTCTACCGATATCTCACGCCCATGACTCCGCTTCACACACATTGCATATGTTACATTTTTCCGATTGAGATATCATCAACACATTGCCTCTGCTTTCGCACAAACCATCTCTCTCACACCACCCACGCACGCATTCTGCACCTAAAGAAGAAGTGCACGCAGACGCACGTACTCACGCCTCGCTCTCGCCACACCTGCAAGGGTACACGGTGGAGTTCGCTTCGCACGAAAAGGCAGCCCACGGATAATTTGACGCGTGTAGCGTTGTTTACTCAAGGAGGGTCGGGTACCATGCCTAGAATATAAAACGATTGTCATGGGGAAAATGGAAAATGGGTTTGTCTCTCGTGAGTCTCACACACAATCTCACACAAGGCCGCCGTGGCCTCTCTCTCTCGCGCTGGTCGTTGATCCGCCGCATCCCGCCCGCCGGAAAGGGAGGATGTGCATCGCCTCCGCTCGACGGGGTTGAGGCAGCTCGTCCCGATCTGCGGTACCCGCCGCTCTTCGACCAAGCTCCGCGCGGTAGGGCCTTCGCCACTTGCTCGCTGCCGTAGTATGGGCAGATCCCGCCGCCGGGCGCCTCCTAGTAACATCCCGACGACCCTCGTGTACAGCTTCCTCCGCCTTGCTCCACCGCCCATCTTCCCACGTTGCTGCATGTGGATCTTCTTTAGTTGTTTGCTTAAATCGTATCTCGCCGGGCGATTTTCCATCTTGCAATCTCGCCCTCAAACCATTTTTGATAAACCACCATGTGCTATCTTTCCTTTTACATGGAACATGCTTCTTTTTTGTCGGCATATGTGTCTTCAACTCGTGTTATTGGGCAGTAATTGTTTCCTTTCGACCTCCTTTTGCAAATAGGGCTATCCATTTTCACCTCGTTGTTATTATGATTTTTGGTGAACTGCACAAATCACTTTTCTCAAGAGTGTTTTGTGCAGTTCCGCCAAAATGTCACACGGGCAACGCTTTTACATTTCTGTGGACTCATGAAAGGGAGATTGGTTTTGCTATCCTCCTCATCCAACTCCGCGCCTAATCTTCTCCAACAAGAAGTTAGTCCTAAAGAGAGATCGAGAGGTGATCGGCTTCTATTTATGTGTGTTATGTTTCATCATCTAGTTCCACTATTATTGTAATCACACCGACCGGATATCTTTGCAAACAGGGATGGTCCGCCCGATTTTAGTGGAGCTGCACAAAATGATCGGATTGTGGTGTCCTTCATACACCTCTTTTTGGCTACAGAGTTGGGTGAAACTAGCTGCCAAGCAATGAACACTGTGCAAGGAAATGGAGCCATGCCTACGAACAACATCGATCAATTATTTTTTTCTTTATTTGTACACCTTCTCACAACTTTGTCTTGTTGTGATGTGAATATTGGCGCTGATCTGCGAACCATTGAGATGCATTAGCCATGGTAGTTTCATTTGTATTTGATGGAATGTTGTAACGAGATAATCTCGAGGCAAGACACATGAATCCTAAGTTGAAACCTTTTTTTCCCAAGGGAACCAGAGTTGAAACCTTCATAGCATCACAAGACAATTTCATCAAAATTATGCGACATATAAACAAATCTCAAGGATTGATAGCAATGCCGTAAACAATTCAACTTCGCTTCCCGACATGTTGGACATCCTTCATCCGCTCCACCTGCCATGCAGCAATATTGAGTGCACAACACAACTTCAGGGAAAGATTCACCCCGATCGCTATGCCAAAGAGTAATGACTAGTGAGCAACAAATCACAGAGCCCCACCTTCGCCACAAGAAGTTGCTCGGACGAAGCAACCATCATTTCTTTGTTCCTTGAACTACCGGTACTCCCATATTCCCACAAGAAAGTTGCTCGCGAATCAACCATCACTATATCCGCCACGGTGATGACCACAGAGCTATCCATTCAGATTGCATGTTAAAAAATAAAGGTCGATAACTAATGCGGCAAACTTTCAAAAAACCTAATGCGGCACTTCGGCCAACGCGCCGATCGCATTTTGCACGAGAAATTACACACCATGTTTCGCTGACATGTGGTCCTGCTCCAACATATCGCTGAGACGACGATGAGTAGTAGGAGTATTTCGAACCGACGTAGGTCGGGCGCCTTCGTGAACTGTGGCAACCGGCAACCGCCCACCGACGCTTCGCCTTTCCCTCTCGATTTGGAACTGATGTCGACGCTTCTTCCTCTCCTCCTCCATTTTCCTTCAGCCCTTCACGCTTTCTTCGCCATTGTTCGATCGTTTCTCCATGGAGGAACAGGACGGAAACGACCCGTTATTCTTGCCCCAATCTGAAAGATGACGTGGTGGAGGAACTCATTGATCGGTGCGACGCCATCACCTCGGCTAGCATGGCAGGTTCGCTCAAGCCCATTCTTGACTCAACTAATAACATCATTACAAGGAACGGTTTGATCTCCCTATCTTCTTCGCCAGGACTCGATGACCGGGCGCCGTTACGACGGAGGCCTCGCCTGTGCAAGTTGATGCCGCTTGATAATGATACGTATGATGTTAAGATGCCATCGCTGAGGGCAAGGCCTGGGCAAAGCGTAAATGGAGATTGGGTTGTTTACATTGGGTCCAACTGCGAATGGGAACTTGTGAATGTGTACACTCGTGACCGGTTCCACTTCCAAAATCTCAGCAGACGCCCAAAGGTTGAGCACACCGGTATTGTACGCACGCTCAAATACAATCATGGTGGATGTCTTCACGAAGATAGCAATTTCTCGAGTTCCCACCCGCTTGGAATTACAACAACTATGAAGTTGTTGCTATCTTCGACAAGCTTGTTGTCGCTGCTTGCTGGTTTGACTCGATGGACATTGCTCAAAATCAGTTTATGTACACGGATGAGTACTATGATGCAATTGAATACGAGGGCCTTTGTGTTTGCTGCCACCACTGTGGCAATCGCTTTTTGCATGGAATCGTTATGATTTCGCACGCTTGTCTTCCACCGTAATTATAATTGTTTCATCCACATGCATGCGGGTTAGCAAGTTTCCTTTACTAATTAACCTTCTTCTTGTGTTTCCAAGGTCCCGTGAAAATTCCACCACCTATACTTGAAAATTTTTATAACCAAGGGGAGATGACGATGGTGATGATCACGAGCATGAGGACGAGCAGCGCATATACTCGCTATGCCTGCAACTAATTCGATGGATCACCTCTTCTCGTGTGTATACAGCCCATCGATGATGTTATCGCTAAGGAAGCAGGTGTAGTCTCCCATGGTCGCACTCTCCGGACCTATTCCAACACCCGTTGCATGGTATTCGGGATGGATACTAGTGTGCTAGCGCCAACACCTTCTCCCTGGTACAGAATTGATAGTCTTGGAGAAAACTCGCTCTTCCTTGGACAAAACTATCCGATGATGGTGAAAGGTGATCCAACTGCTGTTGACACAACGTTACTAGCACCATTTATGAGAAGCAACTGTGTCTATACCTCGGACATTAGCGTGGTTCCCTACCCTGGTACTGATATAGTAGGTCGCTTCAGCCTGGATGATCAGTCCTGCGTTGGTCTCGAGATCGACAATACATGCCCCGTCCTAGAGAATCACTTGTGGTTCAAAGCAAGCGTTTCCAACGCCGAGGAATGGTTGAGTTGAAGTCCATTTCATTGCTTGTTATTTGTTGTGTGGTGAAAACTTTAGTATTTATAATGTATCCTCGTTGTCGATGTAGGTTGATGACCTGTTGTATGTAATAAAATGATATGCCTTACTAAATTTATGAATGGCTTTCGAGTTGCTTCTGTGAGTGAGTGGTGCGACGAGGGAAAAATATATTTCCCGAATACATACTTGTACGTGCATTGCAATAGGTTATCGAATGAGGCCAATCATCAACAATAGTAGTACACTATTTGTACTAGCTTCACATGCTTCGTATGTCAGACGGGTGTTTTTATCAGAGCCATATTGTACTACGAACCAGCACCTCGAATCCTCGATACTAGTAGTACTATATAGTAAGTAGTAGGAGTAGTAGGGTGGCATGGGCCGTAACAAGCATTCACGCCCAGAGTACGGCACACGCCACCAAAGACGACTTCCATCTCGACACCATATTTCTTGGAGTCCGTATAGAGCAATCTCTTCAACCTCATCGCTTCTCTAACTCAGCCATCGCACAAGCAAGCGAGGTGGGGTTTGCCGATAGTCGGTTTCCTCAACTGCGGTCCCACTTGTAAGGCCAACTCCAACGCTCTATCAATATATGGATGTACTCTTCTTCCCAATACAAAAACTTGCATCCATTCTACTCCTCCGCTCTACTACCTCCGTCCTGGTTTATAGGTCCCTTTGTAGTTTGTGTCAAATTTTGACTAAAGATTTAACTAACAAAATGTTAATGCATGTCAAGAAAAATTATCTCATTGGATTCAGATTTGAACATAGTTTTCAAAAATATAATGTTTGGTGACATGCGTAAACATTTTGTTAGTTTAATCTATGGTCAAAATATGGCACTAAATATAATGGGGACCAATAAACCGGACGGAGGTAGTATTTGTCAAAATATATATGTATCTAGACATGTTTTAGTATATAGGCACATCCATTTTGGACAAATGGAAGTCAAGTATTTTGGAACGGAGGGAGTACACAATAAATTTTTAAGTTAGCACAACTAGTCTAATCCGAGAGCACAACCAAGATTTGGTCGGGTTCTTCCTCCTTTTGCCGACAATGGGACATCCAAAGATCCAGGTCGTGTCATGAAAGAAAATAGAGTGGTAGTTGATAAGTTGAAGCCACGAGATGTGCATCTTGGGTTAAACTGTAAATAGAATCTTACTACTCTTGAGTAACTCCAAAAGCGCCACCAAGATCTTTCTTGATTTGTTTTTCATCACCAAAGACGCCGAGGTGAAAGATGTGCAGGTTCAAGGTCCTCTTATGCTTTCACCGACATGTGGGGCGCATGTGAGCAAACAGACGATGGGCTCCAAGGTCCGGCTGGCTGAGAAGAGAGATAGAGGAGTCCCGAGCACGGACTGCAGGAAATTTGTTCTACGTAACCAGCACCTTGATATTCGCGTGTGGTTGTTTCTAGAATAAAAAAGGAGGTACCTCTACTTATGTTACTCCCACTACGCCTAGCCTAAGGTTAGTAGGTGACCTTGCGCTTGGCTCTTCGCTTCTTCCGAAGTCGATGGTTCTATAGTAGTGCTTCCGCAATCGACACCAAATGAACTGCTGCACGCCCACCGCTAGGCAAAAGTTTCTCCTCGTGTTGCGAACCATCGAAAGCACGCGCTGGCAGGGAGAAGGCGAATCAAGCTTCTCGTCGCTCGCGAGTTGACGGGACACATCAAAGTTATTTACTAGTAGTACGTATTCTCTCCAAAAAGGGCTGACCATGTCATTGCTACCATCCCGCGTTCCGTCGTTGAGTACGTGCACTATTCACGTGCCATTCACGTGCCATCGAGGAGAAAAAATATTGCGAGGTGCCATCGGCGCACGACTCACTTACGGAAAAGGGTTTCCGCTTCAAGACGACTCACTTACGCACCGCTTATCCGATTATCTCCATTTTCTTGCATGACACGTGCACCTTGATGCTAGATGTCTCGCGTGTTGGGAAAAGGATGAACAAAGCTCACGAAAAGAAAAGAGTTGAAGAGCATAGATTCCCATGACCGAGGAGGAGCAAGGAACCTCATGGTGGAGCGCCCGCAAGGAACCTTGCACGCTTTTCCCTGTTTTTGCCATCCGCCCACCTATAAACAACTAAAAGAACATGAACTTTTCGCTAACCACTAGAAACGGTACATCAGATGCTAAGTTGAAGATGTTTTATACTCCTCCATTCCCAAATATAAGTCTTTTAGATATTTCAATAAGGGACTACATACGAAACAAAATGAGTGAATCTACACTCTAAAATATGTACACAAGCGAACGCACTAACTCCATCCGATCCAACTCATGCACATACGCCAAGACAAGATGGAGCACACAAAGCACATACACAAGACGTGCATGCACACACGCTCGGCCGCAGAATGCACGTGAATAACACATGCATGCGCACACACTCGGCTGCATGGAGGCGTGCACCATCCGCGGCGACGTCCGGTTTGTCGTGCTACGGCTAAGCTCGCACGCAACGGTGAATACGCATCTCTTGCAGCACCTCTTTGTCGTCGTTGCTCAACTACTAGTCAGAGACGAAGACGACCGCAGCCTCGGCCTTAGAGCTAGCACCGATGGAAAAACACGCACCCTGCACACACACGAGCACATACGGAGTGCCCACGACGTGGTGGTGGTCGGCCCCGATCGCCTCTACTCCTTCACAAGACGTTGTCTATCAAGGCGGCTGCATGCTAATGATGATGTGGGTGAGATCTTCTAGGACTCAGATGATGACGAGGAAAATTATGAGACACAAGGTGACGTACACCGCCAAGGTCCACGGTCAAGGGGGTGCTAGCAAGTGCTTAGATGTGCTTAGAGCAAGTACAATAGAGCTGAGTCAGCGGGCTATAAGGAATAAACAAGACAGATATTTCTGCTTAGTTGGAGGAAAGAGAAGAGGAGAGAGAAGGTAAGCGGGCTCTTCGTGAAGAGCCAGCTCTAGCACGTGCTCCTAGGCACTTTGTAGTACATGTTGACTATAAGATGGGTTGTAGGCTTATAGCCAGCAGCTGGCTATACTATTAATGCTCTTTAGATGAGGTGCTAAGTGCATTAAATGGCTTAGTAACTCAAGTGTTCAATGCATAGGTGCTTAGTTTATTGGTGCCACATCATATTTTATGCCTACGTGGCAGGCTTAGCAGCTATACATGGTGGAGCACCGGAGAGGCCAAGGCTGGTCATAGTGGGAGTAACTTGTATCAGAACATATTACTATGTTACTCTAAACATCTCTATAAACCGGAAAGGAGGGAGTAGTAACATACACTAGTGTCATATGCAGAGTATGGGAGCACATGATATTTCCCGTCCGACCGATCCCAAGTTGGCTTCTCACCTTCTTGGCCCAACAAAACCCTCCCCTCAAGGCTTCCCGCCTGGGCGCCACTGAGCCCGCCGCCCACATTGATGGCAAGTCAGGGCGACGCGACCTCTCACTGCCTGGCTGCTGAAGCAGCGCGCCATCGAGGGCACCGCCACGCACGCCTGCATTTTAGACTACACAGTGGATAGTAACTTTTAGAGCAAGTACTACTATAATTAGATGACATAAGCAGGCTATAAGGATTTAAATATAGTATTTGTGCTTAGATGAAGGAGAGAGAAGAGGAGAGAGAAGAGAAGCGATTGTAAACGTGTAGCCGGTTGTACTCCAACATAATCTACTTTGTGAGACAAAAGGTGGGGCCATTATTAATGATATTGTATTATACTAAAGGGACTAACGGACGCCTTAATTACTCCATTTTTTTAGACAAACCTTGGTGGGGCTATTATTGACTTTTTTTTGAGCCATTATTGACTTGGATGTGGGGTTTGGGGGCCAAAGGCCTACTATTATACTCCGACCTGACATGCTCTACCCTAGCCGCCGCTGTATCATATGGTTTCGCACCATTCCAGATCTTAGCGCCGCCACGCAATTCTTCTCTAGCCCTCCTTCCGCGGCACCATGAGAAGGGACAGCAGTCCTCCAACCCCGCCTTTCGTGATCCTCAGACGGGAGAGGGCGATCAGGTTTTTGGGGAGCACACTCGTGGATCGCTGCCGCCGACGACTTCCTCAACGACAGCCTTCTTCCCGACCTCGTAACCTCTTCATCAATGACATGAGTGACAACATCAACCACATCGGTTCTGCCCGCACTGTACAAGATGTGATTCTGTCCTCCGGTTTAGTCCGCATCATTACTTTGATGTTTGCAATTGTCGCCATGATCTATTTATCGCTGATTCGGATTAAATCTCATACTAAATTGCTCATATATTCAACAATCCAATCCAAAAACCTGATCACAGGCAATTTACTCCGAGTTGTTTTGCTGCGCTTTTGAAGCCGCCTACTTTTAAGGGGGTGCAATATAAAAGGTGGTGCACAAGAGCAGTATATTGGTTTCAGATCATGTGCTGCTATGACGCCACTAAGGGTAAGCCTGAGGGCGATCTTAATCCTACACAGCAGGAAGCTTTTCAGAACATGGATACCCTCTTCAAATCCGCCCTGCTGAGTGTTCTTGATGATTCCATTGTGGATTCGTATATGTTGTTTGACAGCGGCAAAGACATGTGGGCTGCGCTCGAGGCCACATTTGGGCCCTCGGCCGGCAACGAGTTGTACGTCATGGAGCAATTCTGTGACTACAAGATGACCGATGAGCGCTCTGTTCAACAGACTCATGAGATACAATCACTCTCTAAGGAACTTGAGTACTTTAAGTGTGTGTTGCGGACAAATTTGTTGTCGGGACCATCATTGCCAAGCTTCCACCTTCGTGGAACGATTTTGCTACTTCTCTGAAAAACAAGAGACATGAGTTTTCTGTTTTGGATCTCATTAGCACTCTTGATTTTGAGGAGAAGGCGAGAGCAAAGACACACGTGCTCGGTCGCCGAGGGAGCTTCTAGTGCCCACATGGTACACGAGAAGAACTTCCAGCCCAACCAGCCCCAAAACAACAAGAACAAATCTCGGGAAAGGAAGTTTGATGCAAAGAACAAGTCACATTCTACCAACTTCAAGAAGAATTCTCATAACGGAAGGGATACAAACCTCAATTTTGGTAGCACCGCACAAAATTTATATGGCTGCATCTACCGCCGTCGCCTAACCTCATGGTGCTCCGGTATTCCTACATTCATAACTAGGTACAATGACCACCGCAAGATGAAATTAGCTTATTCAGACGTTGACTTGCTGAATGCAAGGCGGAACGATCCTATCATGTCCGGAGGAGCAAACAAGCAAAGGCAGCCAAGGTGGAAATCAACCAAGGACTTATGAAATTATATGTAATCTTCCTCGCAGGTCAAGATCCCTTCGCCCAGATGATCGTGTTTTGTCATGCTGAGCTATTGATATGTGCTACTGTTTTGCAACACCATTTAAGTATAGCTACTGTTTTCCTATCTTTTGAGATTTAGGACAATGAATAGGATATCAGGGGAACTGCACAATATGGACCCATGTTGAGTCATCTCTATTGCCTCATGTGTTTGCTGCAAATGTGTCAACATCAATTGCAAGATGAGGCAGCTAGATAGCTGTGGAGTTGCCAACATGCTCAAAGTGCTCGCAACATTGAGAAGAAACAAGCATGCCCAGAAATTAATGCGTATGCAGGGGGCCCTTTGCTCGAGAAGCATCGACCGATTTTCTTTATTTCCACACCTTCTCACAATTTTGTATATTGGTTATAGTATGGTGAATCATTGAGATGCATAGACATGCTGAACTTTTGTTCTTCTGAATGTTAGTTTAATGTGAGTGTTCAGATCCAAGACCACATCCTCTAATTTGGTGGATGCACACAGAAAAATAAATCTCCTTAATTTACTCCATAACCACCCTATTAAATAGGCCTAGTAACAAACCAGGAGCATGCAAAGGCGGCGGGCACATGCATCCTGCATGCATGGCCACCATGCAAAGAACGCAAAATAAGAGAGCGATTCTTGGGAAAAGTGAGTAGTTAGTGCAGCGTGCCTTATAAACACGAACATCTCGCTTCTCCCGCCTGCCTCCCCACCCACCCCCCGCCCCCAATCTTCCTCACTCATCCGAAAAACGCCGCTCACCTTCTTCCTCACTGCATGTAAAACGCCTGCCTCTTCTTCCACTCCTATAGAAATTCCCAGCCCTCCTTCTTCCCCACTCAAGACCGCCACTAGGCTCGCTCGCTACTCTGCTCAAACCCGTGAGCTCGGCGCGACGCCCACAAGGAAAATGGAGTCGGCTGGCCCCAGCCAAGAAGATGAGGTTCCCACCAGCGGCGACGCCGGTTGTAGATCCCAGACTTCAGTAGCTGGGAGAAGCGGCGAGCCCCCCCACCAGATCCGAGGAACCGTAGAATCTCCGTGGAACACATCAGCGATCTCCCGGACGCCATCCTTGAGGAGATCATCTCGCTTCTCCCCACCAAGGATTGCTGCCGCACAAAGTCCTCTCAACTCGGTGGCGCCCTATGGCGCACCGCGCCTCAATCTCGATTGTCGCCGACATCCGTCCTTCCTGAATTTGATCTCATCGAGCCATCGTCTCTTCTCACCAGCAGGGCCCCATTCAATGCCTCTCAGATCCCGACAAGCTACCGCTGTCCATACCCGCAAGGTGGACGCTATCGACATCCCCTGAATTTGGAAAACTCCAGTAGTTTGAGTTCTACCATTACCACGGAAGTTTCATACCACGAACATACCAAGAATTCGTGCCCACACCACCATTGTCCATCTCGCGGTTTTCCTCCTCTCTCCACACCGCCACCTTCGCCCGGTGCCATCTACCAGACGATCTGGTACAAATGCTTTGACTCCCACTGCTAATTTTTTTTCCGCTTGTGGTGGTTTATCTGTCGGAGGCCTCACTGCACAGCATCATCCACTCTAGTTGCCCTGCCCTGGAGCGCTTGCTGATTGTTTTGGGAATAGAAATCGGTATCAGTTGTCTCCAAATAAAGTCGCCTCACCTTAAAAGCATTGGAATTTGTTTTGAAGGACAGCAGCTCATCATCGAAGATGCCCCTTCACTTGAAAGGTTGATCCTTCATAATTGTTATACACCGTCGAAAATAATCTGCTGCCTCTCGCTACCAAACCGAGACCTTGGGTGTAATTCGTGACCCGTTTAATAATCACAAGGAGTTGGTGTTTGGCTCCTCACCTTTTCAGGTACCGTATATTATCATCTACACATTTGTAATCATATGCTGCATTTTTCATTTATGCGCATAAGTTTTATATCATCTTGGAGTACACTTTGGGTACTAATATTATGTTATATGCTCAATGAAGAGTTCGTCCATTGATAGCCTATCAATGTTGCTTGGATTCTCACAAGATCATATATATCGAATGTATAGTTTTGATCTGGACATAATTATTGGCTTGCTGCGATGCTTTCGATCTCTCGGAGAATTTATACATAGAGGTGATGATTTCATGCACATTGAAAGCCCGTGATATATTGTACTAGAATTAACTGTTCAGTTGTCGTTCTTTCGACATACTCTTTTTTCGACCTTAACTGTTTTCAATCTTCATGTCTACTTAGGCGAACCACATGGACAAAAACATATAACCAATCGCTGGCGTAATAAGCACAAGGATTTTCTCAGTTCTCATGACATTTGTTTGAGGACAATAACGATGGGACGATATGCATCCAACCAGGCAAACAGAAGCTTTGTCACATTCTTCCCCTTTGAATGCGAGGTTACTATTGTCCATGAGGCTTAATTTTTACAGCAAGAGATTTCTCATGGACGAACATGTTGAACAGAAAAAAAAGAAGTTTCAGGTGGACAAATGGGCTTCTAAACAAGCTCGGCTTCTATTTACAACAAGTTGTAGACATCCTAAAATAAATGTTTTTGCACAGGATGTTGATTTTATGGATCAGACCGATCCATTTGTTTGTGACTGCAAAAAAGAGTGGTTGGGTTAGATGTTACTGTCATGTTCAATCTGGGTTTTATCTAAAAATTTGATGAACAATTAATCCTTGGGATTTTTGTACCATTTGTATGCTTGACTTGCATGTTGTTGCCCTCAGATTCTCGACCTGCCACTACACCGCCACATCTTTCATGGCTGCTGTTCGCTCCTGTCCGAGGCCTTGCTGTCGTTCTCCACCTTGGTTAGCTCACAGTTGTGCTCGCCCGTCTGGTGTTGTCAACATGGTCAACAACCAAGAGGAATCAGGAGATGACTGTGACGTGGAGAGGTCGACAAGAGGGACCCACCAGGTCATTGCATTTTGATAGCAGTGCCTCGTTATTACAAGCCAAAACAATACTTCCTCCTAATTGTTTGACAACTAGGTTCCACGCCATTGTCAATGTAGTCAATAAACGAAAAATTACACAACGAGCGGATAACACCAGGACCCAAAGAGCTCGCCCGCTTGTTTTTCAGTTTTAGAGACGGAGCTCAATCTGCAGCGTTGTGGGGGGCTGTGGCCCGTCTAGCCCACGCCTACGCTTTTATTAAGCACATGACGAGCCCAGTTGATATTTTTTTCTTTCTGAAATTGGCTAGCCCAGTTCTTTTTTTTTGAGAATACTAAAACCGAGGCCTACTTGCTTTTCTCAGCCTCATTGGCTGCAAATCTTTCAAGACGAGGAGGGATAAGAAATGGGCTTCCCCAGAAAACGGGCTATAAGTTGTAAGAAATGGGCTGTAAATTTTTAAACCAAAGCCAACCGGCAATTGCATTAAAATATCATTTTTTTCAGGATTTCTCTACTCTCTACTCTTATAAAAACCAAAGCCAACTGGCAATTACATTAAAATATCATCTTTTCACCCACAAGATAAACTACTCATACAAATGCATCTTCATGTTCCGTGCAACGAACGGGCATCTTGCTAGTTAAGATTCTAAATTTCATTCTTTTTTTTTGCGGAGAATTGTTTTTTGAATTTTATTTTGATATAATTTTTTAAAAATTATTTTTAACGTGACTCAAAATTTCCGTGATTAAAAGAGTTCGGACCCCACCGAAATATGCAAAATTTCGTTGAATTTTTAGCGAGGCCTGTAATATATGGTCTGTAATGCTAATAAAAAGAATATGAGCTTCAAATATCCTTAAGAATTAGCAAATTGGCTGTAAATTATTGAAAATAATGGCTAATGGGTTGTATGCTGTTTTCCACAGATTGGGAGGCTGACTTCTGGGCCTACTAGGTTGACGATGACGCTGTCCTAAATTTTTTTTTGACGCGTACACAAGGCTTTGTCAACTTAGTCAACACACAGCAGTGACTGTTGGATGTCCATCCAACGGCCGTCGTCTTCTTCAATCTCGATCTTCCCGCTCCACCGCCCAAACCAGCGCCGGCTGGACTGCTGCTGCTCCTCCTCCCGTGGTGTTGTCTTGCCGCCAGCCATCCCTCTAACCACCCACACATCCTGTTATTTTTCGCGACGTCACCTCACCCGCAGACCGACCGATCAGCCGTTCTCCCCTCAAGATGGGCATCCGCTGCGGTGGCTTCACGGCCCGGGTGGTTCTCTTCTGGCCCCGCCCTCGTCCACCGCGTTTGTGCTCTCGGCGCGGCTAGGTCAACATGGTCAACAAACAACAGCCATCGGAAGAGGCCGATGAGGGGCCCACACAGAAAATGCCTCCTTATTACGCCAAGCAAAATAATGATTCCTCCACCGATAGCTGGGACCCACCGAAGGGTCTCAGATTTCGCGAAAAAACGCTTCCCATTGTCACTCGGACCCACCGGAAATGCCTCCTTATTACGCACAAAAAAATGAATACTCCCCCTGCTAGCTGGGACTCACCTTTGTGGGAGGCTGACTTGTGGGCCTACTAAGTTTATGGGGACGGAGGGCTTTGTCAACTTAGTCAATATGAACGACTCTAGCTCCAGTGACCGTACGATGTCCATGCAACGGCCATAGTGCTTCTTGAACCTCTGGTCTTCGTGCTCCAGCCGCCCAAAGCAGCGCCCGGTCGTGCTGCGCTGCTCCTGCCTCCCGTGGCGGGTCAGATGCCGCTGAGGCCTCACCGCCTCTACTACTCCCACCGGGCCGTGCCATCCTCTACTCACCCACACCCCTCGTTATTCTCAAGGCGACGACAGCCTCACCTCGTACTCCTCTTCGTGGGCATCCACCGCTGCGTTTTCCCGGCTCCGCGTCCCCTTCCTAGGCCTCGCTGTCGTCCACCGCCGTGGTGCTCTCGGCGGGCGTGGTCAATGTGGTCAACGACCGACTTCCATCGAAGAGTATCTTGTGCATGGAGAGGTCGACACCGGGTCCACGGAGGCCGCAAGGAAGTGCCTCCTTATTACACGCAAAATAATTATTCCACCACCTGACAGCGGGGATCCACCGGACAGGCCACCGTATTTCGCGAAAAAACGTTTCCCCCTAACTGCTGGGACCCACCAGCTACATCTTCTCACGCAAGGAAGTGCATCCGGGCAAAAAAACGATTCGCCCCCCTGACTGCTGGGACCACCAGCTACATCTTCGCACGCAAGGAAGTGTGTCCGGGCAAAAAAGACCAAAACGATTCGACCCCCTGACTGATGGGACCCACCAGCTACATCTTCGCAGGCAAGGAAGTGCCTGATAGTCGGGACCCACCTGGTCGAAGCGTACGTAGTGTTGTCATTCTGGTCGCGAACGTGTATGTACATACTGGTCGTAGTAGAGGCGTGCACGTACATGTACATACAGCGGCGAGGGTGCAAGAAAGAAAATACGGCCACGTACGTACATAAGGGCAGGGTCTCGAACACCTACTCGCGCATACGTACATGGCTGGGTCGGAACGGAGAAACAGCATCGTCATCGTGTTCACGGGGAGGCAAAGGACTGCGTCGTGTATTCATCGGGAGGCAACGGAACGTGTGGGAGCCAACCGGCTGGGTCGGAACGGAATGCGTGGTCGTGTTCATCGGGAGGGCTTGGGCGAACAGCGATGGAAGCGAGGGCTGGCGTGCCGCTGGCGGAGGAAACGGCCTTGTTTTCGACCGCCACGTCCAAACGGGATCCTGTTCATCGGGAGGGGTCCAGCGTACCACAAAAGCAGAGAAACGGACCTCCTACGGTCGAAACGGGGTCCTGTTGATCGGGAGGGGCCTGGCGTACCGCAAACCGGAGGAAACGGACCTCCTACGGTTGAAACGGGGGTCCTGTTGATCGGGAGGGGTGTGGTGTACCGCAAAACGGACGAAACAGACTTGAGTTGGAGCGCTTCTGGTCAAACGGGGAGGGTGTGGCGTATCATAAAACGGGACTCCACGGGATACTGTTCATCTCCACCGTCGACCTCCTCCAGCCTCCACGGGCTCCTGTTCATCCAACCTCCACCGCGCTTCTCCACCACCATTGCTCAACCACCCCTCCACGGGCACCCTCCATCGCTCATCTGCTCATTCAGCCCTCCACACCACGGGTTCTGTTCAACCACCCTCCACGGCCACCCCTCCACCGCTCATCTGCTCATCCAGCCCTCCACACCACGGGTTCCTGTTCATCCGAGGCAACGCCACCGCCATTGCTCATCCAACCCCCATAACGCTCACTTTGCTCATCCCGCAGGTAGCATCGATCGACTTGATTAGCAGCGATGCGGCGAATCGCCCATCGGGTTCGATTAACAGCCATCGATCGATCGCTTCGGGTTCAATAACGCGTAGCTCGCAGTCTGTCGCTCGGGTTCGATTAGAGCCCAACGCCTCGCTTCGTCTTGATTAGAGCTAACGCCGCACACACGCTGCAGCGTCGTCACGAGAAAACGCGCATCGCTCGGCCCCCGACCTCCCACCGTAACCGGCAACTCCCCGAAATTATCCTCCCCCTCGCTTCTACCACGGTTTTTTCTGTCATGGACGGCCCAAAGAATGTCATGCAGCTGCGTCTCCGGCCCACCCAGGACGAAAAGCCCATTTTATGTCATGATTTTTTGTCATAGAAGTAGGATCCCACCACATCTATGATGATACCAGGTTTTGTCACAATTATCGTCATAGAAGTGTCATATGTATGACAGAAAAAAATTTCGTTCGGCCCAAAATGTCACGGATGTGTCTTTTTTTTTGTAGTGCATGTAATTGCTTTACTTTATCACTAAGCGGTAGCCATAGTCATAGAAGCAATAGTTGGCGAGATGACAACGACGCTACGATGGAGATTAAGGTGTCAAGCTGGTGATAATGGAGATCATGATGGTGCTTTGGAGATGGAGATCAAAGCACAAGATGATGATGGCCATATCATGTCACATATTTTGATTACATGTGATGTTTATCCTTTATGCATCTTAATTTGCTTAATACGATGATAGCATTATAAGATGGTCCCTCACTAAATTTCAAGGTATAAGTATTCTCTCTGAGTATTCACCGTTGCTACAGTTCGTCCTGCCGAGACACCACGTGATGATCGGGTGTGATAAGCTCTGTGTTCACATACAATGGGTGTAAGACAGTTTTGCACATGAACAGTACTTGGGTTAAACTTGACGAGCCTAGCATATGCAGATATGGCCTCGGAACACTGAGATCGAAAGGTCGAACGTGAATCACATAGTAGATATGGTCAACATAGAGATGTTAACCATTGAAAACTACTCCATCTCACGTGATGATCGGACATGGTTTAGTTGATATGGATCACGTGATCATTTAGATGACTAGAGGGATGTCTATCTAAGTGGGAGTTCTTAAGTAATACAATTAATTGAACTTTAATTTATCATGAACTTAGTACCAGATAGTTTTTGCATATCTTTGTTGTTGTAGATCAATGGCCCGTGCTACCGTTCCCTTGAATTTTAATGCGTTCCTAGAGAAAGCTAAGTTGAAAGATGATGGTAGCAACTACACGGACTTGGTCTGTAACTTGAGGATTATCCTCATTGCTGCATAGAAGAATTACGTCCTTGAGGCACCGCTAGGTGCAAGACCCGATGCAGGAGCAACTCCGGACGTTATGAACGTCTGGCAGAGCAAAGCTGATGACTACTGGATAGTTCAGTGTGCCATGCTTTATGGCTTAGAATCGGGACTTCAAGGATGTTTTGAATGTCATGGAGCATATGAGATGTTCCAAGAGTTGAAGTTAATATTTCAAGCAAATGCCCGAGTTCAGAGATATGAAGTCTCCAACAAGTTCTATAGCTGCAAGATGGAGGAGAATAGTTCTGACAGTGAACATGTACTCAAAATTTCTGGGTATCATAACCACTTGACTCAGCTGGGAGTTAATCTTCCTGATGATAGTGTCATTGACAGAGTTCTTCAATCACTGCCACCAAGCTATAAAGGCTTTGTGATGAACTATAATATGCAAGGGATGGAAAAGACAATTCCCGAGCTCTTCACGATGCTAAAGGCTGCGGAGGTAGAAATCAAGAAGGAGCATCAAGTGTTGATGGTTAACAAGACCACTGGTTTCAAGAAAAAAGGCAAAGGGAAGAAGGGGAACTGTCATGGAATTGTCACGGCAGATGTCCTCTTGCAAGGACTTAGTCGTGGAGCCATCGCAACTAGGAAGCTTAAAGGGGTTAATCGGGACAAAGGACACAAGAGGTTTTATACTAGTTCGTCCCCTTACGGTGAAGGTAAAGCCTACGTCTAGTTAGGTTGGTATTGCTTGAGGTTTCGATGACCAGGGAGCGAGATACGCTATGCCCGGTTCTCGATTGGTTGTTTCTCGCCCTAAGCCGCCAATAGGTCGTCCCCTTATATACATGGGTTGACGCCTTGTGGCCTACGGAGTCCCGGCCGGCTTATAAACAATGTCCGGCTCGGTGACTAGTTAAGTCTATCTTATGATACAAGCCATGCCATCATGGCGGTTTACTACAACGGGCCTTAAGTCGCCTGTGGGCCTTAGGCCCTTTGTTGAGCCGCCATCTTCATGCTTGGACTTGGGCTTCTGTCTGGTGAATCTCTTTACGTAACCCGGCCCCTCCTGGGCGGCTTACACAAATAGTTATATCCCCAACATTAGGCCCCAGATTGATTTGAACCTGTTCATGTCAATCTTAAAATACCTTAAAACATAAATCAGTCTTTTGACTGCGTAAAAAGACTTTCTTTAACCCGCCGTGACGTCATTCTCTGGATCCGTGTTAACCCGTCATGACGTCCTCTTTCCTTTTTATTCCGCTGTATCGCCCAACGGATCTCTGTCTTTATTGACCGTTTCGGAAATCGAGGCGTCGGGGCCGCTGGATAATAATTCTTATCTCCTCGTTTCCCGCGCCGTCTCAGTTATTATCTCCTTATAAATAGGCATGACCTAGGTTTCATTTTCACCCTTCCAGTCGTCTTCTTCCTCTTGCCTCCTCTCGAGCTCCGCCGCCGCCACTGTCAAGCTTCTTGTCTTCACTGACCCAGGCCGCCGCATCAACCTGAATCGGATCAGAAAACGTCGGCGAACCTCCGCAGCTCCTCCAGATCCGTAAGTTCCCTTCCCTTCCTTTCTTAGATCTGCATTAGATCTTCCTCGAGTTCGTCGGAGTTCATCACCATCGGAGTCATCTCCTTGTTCGTTTTTCTCCTAGATACCTCCTTCGATCTGAGAATGATATAAAATAGCCGCGGTGGTTGTTTTTGCACTTGTCTTGGATACAAAACCGACCCCTTTCTCTGTATGAAAGCCTTATTCGAGCCTATGAACACATCTGCGTCGGTTTTTAGGTCTAGAAAACTTTCTTATCAGCACAGACCTTTGATCTCAAATCATAGCAGAAGATTATGAAACCTGTTTTTATCACCCGGAAAACTTCTTTTGTTAAATGCTTTTAACATAACTGTCCAGATATCCGGTTTAAACGCATACCACAGATCTGTGAACCTTGGCGCCTTCTCAGGTCTTTGAAACCTTTGAACCGTTGTTAATGCTTGTAGCGGCTTAAATAGTGTTGCCCAGTTATTCTTATGTCATTAGGCCCCTTCATAAGCCGCTACCTTCGGTAATTTGGATATTTTTCTCCCGGGTTAAAATTTAAACCGGAACTTCTTATTTTGTAATAGGCCAACTGTTATCATGGCGCCTAAGTCGACCAAAGCTCTGAACACTCGCAATCGGGTCCCATCCACGCTTACTAAGAGCAAACCGGCTGAGTTTGTGAAGTCGGCCATCTGCCAAAAAAGGAGGTCATGTCTTATCGCATTCCTGACCCATCTGAAGAGAAGCCTCAACCCAAAGAAGGGGAGGTGATAGTTTTCACGGATCACATGAGCGGGATTTGCCCTCCCTACCAAAGTTCTTCGAGAAGTTTTGAATTTCTTTGACCTTAGACCTCAAGACATTGGACCCAATTCCGTGTCAAATCTTTGCAATTTCCAAGTCTTCTGTGAGGTGTACCTGGGAGAGGAGCCAAGCCTGCTTTTGTTCGGAGAACTTTTTTACTTGAACCGGCAGAATGAGCATGCCAACGGGCCGAGTCTTGAACTTGGAGGTATCTCGATCCAGCGACGGAGAGACTGCCTGTTTCCTTATGCTGAACTGCCGAGTCACCCCAAATATTGGAACCAGACATGGTTCTACTGTCAACATACTTCACCGGCTGATGAGAAGCCTCTGCCCGGCTTTCACGCCCTGCGCCTTGAGTCCAACCATCCGCTGGTGGATAAACTGACCGCTGTTGAACTTCTGCCGCTTAACCCCACCATCAAGAAGATTAAAGCTCTTCTGGGAAATGGTTTAAATGGCATCGACCTGGTCCGGGTCTGGGTTACTTGGCGAATACTCCCATTGAGCCGTCGCTCCGGCTTAATGTGCACCTATACAGGCGAAATGAACGACCCAATGCGCCACAGTTCCGATGACTTACCAGATGATGTGGCAGATGCTACAACCCGATCCATCTTGAAGGAGGGTATCATTATCAAGCAATGCCTTCGGGTTACTTCCCTTTTGCAAAAAGAACCCGTCCCCTGCAGTAAGTTATCAATCTTAATAAATACTCTTTAACATGTTTACCTGTTTTGTACTTATAATTCCTTGTCTTTTTCACAGGCCGGTGATGATTTCTGGAAGGTCAGATATGACCACGAGGCCGCCCAACAAGCCAGAGCAGCCAAGAAAAACGAAAGAAAAACGCCAAGAAAGGAACTTCAAAAAGAAGAAACCCATTCTCGAATTACTCAAATTGGATGACTCTTCTTCGATGAGGAAGAGGTAATCCTTATTCTCTTAACTCCTTTGTTACTATTTTATTGATATTTCCGCCTTTCAGGAGGATACTGGGAACAGCCAAGCTCCTGGCGAAGAGGTAACTATAATCTCCTCCGACTCAGAGCCTTTGCCAAAGCACAAAACCCGGCGGGTGACCCGAAAAGTAAGATTTTCACATCCTCTAGCTTATCAAGATCCTCAATTTCTTTTGAAGCAACAACAGCTTGAGAGCCGGAGGCAAACCTGCATAAGTAAGGATGTAGAGCTCTCTTCGGCTTACCAGCGTGAGCAGAAGCGCCGAATCGAGGTCATCTCCGCTTATGCGTTCTGTTTATCCTTTGGCGGGTTTAATTCGTCAGCCTCTCAATTCATCTGACTCCAATTATCAGGATACCTCTCCTTCCTCTGGCGAGTCTATGCAATCCAACATGTCGGCCTTCAAGACTGCCCCTGGGAAATGTACCTTTGTTATCCTCATGTTTTGCCTTACTCATATTTTGTACTCATCCCTTTGTTTTGTCCACAGTGTGCAGGTGAAACCAAGTAAGAGGGCAAAAAAGAATAAGCCGATCGAAGACCCGGTAGCAACGGAGCCGGAACCCGGAACCGCTGCCCCTGACGCTTCTACTCATCAACCTCCTCCTGAGCCGGCCTATAAGATTTCGACGCCATCTTCCGACCCGCCTACCGAAGACACTCTTAACAGCTCCGATAAACCGGAAATTCCTAGCCCGGTCAGGACGGCGGAGCCGGAAGTTGAAATCTTGAAAAGCCAGTATGTTGAACCGGGGCAGCCTACTGTCCTTGCCAGATGTACTGCCAAGGAAGAACTTGTCAAACACCAAAAGACCAAACAGGACATCGCTGATTATGCTCACTTAAGCATTGGCAATATAGTCTCAGGCTATCTATATCAAGTGCATAACATCCGCGACCTGGAAATTGACATGGTGAAACAGATACAACATAAATCTGAGGTATAACTTATATTATTTCTCCTGAATCTTACTTACTGTACCAGCCCCCAAGTCTACTGCTTATAAGTAAATATGCCGTAGACTTAGATACCTGCTTGCTGTTAGTTCACCCGGTTTACATGAAAAGGATATTTAACCCGGCCATAAAATAGGAATTTAAAACAAGCGATACACATTAGCCCCCAAGTGTCAAGTATCTTTACTTGTAAAGTGCTTGAGACTTTAATGACATCTTACCATAACCTTAATTATAACCCGGCGTCAATGCAGGTCTCCACCAGTCAATTTGAATTGGAGATTGCTGACCTGAAGACCCGGCCGGCGGCCCAAGAACTCGAGATTCAAAAAGCCAACTCCAAATTCGCATTCAGCGTCTCTGAGCAATAAAAGTTGAAGAAGGATTTTGACGCAGAGAAGAAGACCGGGGCAGATGAAAAAACTTCACTTGTGACCCGGGCCGAGACAGCAGAAGCAGCTCTTGCCGAATCAACTGCCGAGCTATCCGGCTGAAAGCACCAGATATCTCAAATGGTCTCAGCAATTTTCGGTAAGTTACTATGTGTAACCGTGAATATCACCATGGTTTCTTTGATGACTATTTCAGATATTATCTCCGGCTTAATCTTATATGTATAAACGCAGGCCCCAGGAGCACCAACCTGAAGCAGAATATGCTAATCAAGCTTAAGGCGGTGTACACTCTAGTGGAACAGCTATACACCGGGTCACAACGTGCTTTGTCCGTTGTAACTTTATCAAATGATACTCCTTATCTCCTGCAGGATGTGCTCAAACGGCTTGCCGTGTTACCTCAACGGATTCAGGAGCTAAGGCGGGCATCTGGTAGAGCCGGGGCCATAGCCGCCTTAAGCCGGGCCAAAGCGTTGGTTCCAGAGCTAGACCTAGCCGATGTTGCTCTTGGATATCCTAGCTTGAAGGAGGACGGCTCTGTATTCAATGAATCAGACTTCACCGCCTGTGTGAGAGTCGTACGTCCTGTGGCCACCATCATCTGAATGATATTGATCTTACAAAGTATCAGCCGGGTTATGACAACGAGAACCAGAGGATTCCAACTCCGCATTATGATGACGTCAGCCTGATTCCTCCAACTCGTAAGCATACCTTTGCTCCTGAAGTTGACCCGGCCAGTTTAATAGATGAAGAAGCTAAATTTGAAGCCTTAAGCGGCATTGACTGGACCTCGTCAACCTTCCAGGACAAAACAGCAGACGAAGAAGCAGAGAAGGATAACACGGAGTCTTCAAGTCCACCAAAGGAGTAACCCGCCTGGCACTAAGTCTTTGAAAAAATGATGCTTCATTATTCAGACTCGGGGAGTCTTGTAATAGGGTAGAAAAAACTCCTTAACTCTGTCATGCCTTCGCGCATGTTTGTGGTGCTTAACAATGTCACAAGCCTCTATCATTGTATATTGCGGGCTTATATGAAATGCTCCTTGACATCCAAAAGCTTTTTGCTTTACCCTGTGTATAAAAAAACAAAAAAAATCCTTTGGCGTCTTACCACATCTGGGATCATATAGAATAATGTTAACCCGGAGTATGAACCAAAACATCATAATAATGCACCTGCTATCTTATTGAAGCGTACATTACCGGCTTATGTGATCCCAAAAAGCAGACAGTTAAACTTAACTTCTGACTATTGGTACATATAATGTTTACCTGGCCCTTAATATTATTTACTTTTATAGAACAAAGCAAACCTAATTTTCAAAGGTCTCTGATTCGAGTACGATCAGTAGAACCGTTCCAAAGGGGTTAAGCTAAGATTCGGATGCGATCATATAGCCCCCAACGGCTTTGGCGATGCCGATCAAGTGGGTATCGACAGCTGTGTTCTCTTTGGTTCGAATACGACCTATGTTTGAACAGGAAGCCCCCAAGTGACCATTAGAGTTTTTTAATGACGCTGATTCGAATACGATCCACGTCAGACCCAAAGGGGTGAAGCTATGATTCAAATATGATCAAGAAGCCCCCAAGTGGGTTTGGCAGTATGCCGATCAATTGGGTATCGACAGCTATGTTCTCTTTGGTTCGAATACGACCTATGTTTGAACAGGAAGCCCCCAAGTGACCATGGCTAGATTCAGATATGATCATAAGCTGGACTAAAGGGAAAAACAGGATTCAGATATGATCCGCCCCCTGTTGGTTGTTTCCACCACCTGGTAAAGAAGATACATAAACCTTGTAGGATGGAAAGAAAAGAGGTCCTGCTTTATTGCTTTATAGAATATATACATTGCTAAAAAAGAAAAAAGAAATATACTCTGAGAGCCGGTGGCTTAAGTATAGTAGGGCCGGAGATGCGCTATGTTCCACGGCCGGCGGGTCTCTTCCTCCGACTTACGTGAGTCTTTGTGCTCTCGAACATCGATGAGGTAATATGACCCGTTGTTGAGATTCTTGCTGACCACAAAAGGCCCTTCCCAAGGAGGGGACAGCTTGTGCATATCAAATTGATCCTGGATGAGCCAGAGCACTAAATCGCCTTCCTGAAAAGTTCTGCTTCTAACCCGGCGGCTGTGATAACGGCGCAGGTCTTGCTGGTAAATCGCCGAACGGGCTATTGCCAAGTCTTGCTCCCCATCCAACAAGTCAAGTGCATCCTGACGAGCTTTTTCATTATCAGCCTCAACGTAAGCCGCCACCCGGGGTGAATCATGCCGGATATCACTTGGCGTAACCGCCTCGCTCCGTACACCATGAAGAAAGGTGTATAACCAAGAGACCTGTTAGGCGTTGTGTTGATGCTCCATAGCACGTAGGGTAACTCCTCCACCCAACAACCCGGAGTTCGCTGTAAGGGAACTAAGAGCCGGGTTTGATACCTTTCAAGATCTCTTGATTAGCTCTTTACGCTTGACCATTAGATCGGGGTGAGCAACAATTTGAAACATCAAGCGGATGTGCTCTTGTTGATGTAACTCTTCCATGGCACCCTTGGAGAGATTAGTACCATTATCGTTATAATGTTGTGTGGAAAACAAAACGAAAGATCACCTTTTGATGAACTGAACCGCCGTGGCTGCATCACACTTATCGACCGGCTCGCTTCAACCCACTTGGTGAATTTATCCACCGCCACCAACAGTGTGTCTTCTTATCCTTAGACCTTTTGAAAGTTCCAACCATGTCAAGCCCCAGACTGCAAACGGCCAAGTAATTGGAATCATCCTCAATTCTTGAGCGGCACATGAGCTCGTCGTGAGAATTTTTGACATCCGTCACATTTGTCGACGGATCCTCCGCGATCGGCATGAGCCGTCACCAATAAAACCATGACGAAAAGCCTTGGCTACCAGAGACTTTGAACCGGCATGATGACCTCAATCTCCTTCATGAATCTCACGAAGTATCTCCTGACCCTCCGTAGGTGATACACAACGTTGAAACGACCCAGTGACGCTGCGGTGATGCAAGTCGCCATGAACAATTGTCATGGATTTGGACCGCCTGATGATTTGTCTTGCTAAGGTCTCGTCCTCAGGCAACTCTCCCCGGGTCATATAGGCCAAATATGGGACCGTCCAATCTGGGATGGCATGGAGAGCCGCCACCAGCTGCGCCTCCGGGTCTGGCACTGCAAGCTCTTCCTCTGTAGGCACTCTGACAGAAGAGTTATGCAAAATGTCAAGAAAGGTATTAGGCGGCACCGGCTTACGCTGAGACCCCAGCCGGCTTAAAGCATCAGCCATTCTTCCTTCGATCAATGTGCTCTACTTGATAACCTTTGAAGTGCCTAGCCACCGCATCAACTTCACGACGATAAGCCGCCATAAGGGGATCCTTGGAGTCCCACGTTCCTGACACCTGTTGAGCGACGAGGTCTGAATCGCCCAAGCATCTTACCCAGCTCAAATTCATCTCTTTGGCCATCCGGAGGCCATGGAGTAAAGCCTCATATTCAGCTGCATTGTTAGTACAGGGAAACATAAGCCGGAGCACACAACAAAATTTGTCACCTCGGGGGGAAGTTAAAACGACTCCAGCCCCCGAGCCTTCCAACTGCCTGGACCCATCGAAGTGACTAGTCCAATATGTGTTATCCGACTTCTCCTCTGGTGCCTGCAACTCCATCCAATCATTGATAAAGTCCACTAGGGCTTGAGACTTGATAGCTGTACAAGGCATATACTTCAAACCGTGAGGCCCAAGCTCGATGGCCCACTTGGCAACTCGCCCTGTGGCTTCCCTGTTCTGGATGATGTCTCCCAAGGGGGCTAAACTTACCACAGTTATAGGATGACCCAGGAAGTACTGCTTTAGCTTCCGGCTCGCCATGAACACCCCATAAACAAGTTTCTGCCAATGCGAATACCTTTGCTTGGATTCTATGAGCACCTCACATATGTAATAAACCGACCGTTGAACTGGATGTTCCTTGCCAGTCTCCTTACGCTCCACCACAATGGCCACACTAACAGCACGTGAGTTAGAAGCAACATACAACAGCAACGGCTCTTTATCAATTGGAGCCGCGAGAACCGCGGCTCGCATAACTATCTCTTTAAATCGTCAAAGGCACCATCAAGAGCCTCCTCACCTGCATAAAAGTGTCTGCTTTTCTTCATCATCGATACAGCGATAGAGCCTTCTCACCTAGCCGCTTATGAATCGGCTTAAAGCAACAACGCGACCATGATCGCTGAACATCATTGACGACACCGGTTTAGCCAGAGAGGTAATCGCCTTGATCTTCTCCGGGTTAGCTTCAATGCCCCTGTTTGAGATCAGGAATCCCAAAAGTTTGCCTGCAGGTACACCAAATACACACATGTCCGGATTAAGCATCATCTTGTAGACCCGGAGATTATCAAAAGTTTCCTTTAAGTCAGATATCAAGGTTTCCTTCTCTCTGGACTTCACCACAATGTCATCCACATAAGCATGAACATTGCGCCCAATCTGATTGTGGAGGCAATTCTGTACACACCGCTGATAATTCGCCTGGGCACTCTTGAGCCCAAACAGCATAGATACATAGCAGAAGGCTCCAAACGGAGTAATGAAAGCCGTCTTCTCCTGGTCCTTAACTACCATCTTGATCTGATGATAACCAGAGTAAGCATCCAAAAAACTCAAACGCTCGCAACCCGCTGTAGCATCGATGATTTGATCAATGCGGGGCAGAGCAAAGGGATCGGCCGGACAAGCTTTATTCAAGTCCGTGTAGTCCACACGCATCCACCAGGTGCCGTTCTTCTTGAGCACAAGCACCGGGTTAGCCAATCACTCCGGGTGAAAGACTTCCACGATGAACCCGGCCGCTAAGAGCCGAGCGACCTCCTCCCCTATAGCTTTTCGCCTTTCCTCATTGAATCGCCGGAGAAACTGCCTGACCGGCTTATACTTTGGATCAATATTAAGAGTGTGCTCAGCGAGTTCTCTCGGGACACCTAGCATGTCAGAAGGTTTCCATGCAAAGATGTCCCGGTTCTCACGGATGAACTCGATGAGCGCGCTTTCCTATTTGGGATCCAAATTGGTACCGATCTTTGAATCGCTTGGAAGAGTCGCTTTGGTGAAGTCGACCAGTTTTGTCTCGGCGTCGACTTAAATTTCAACGCCGAGTCTTGCTCGTGGTTGGCTTCTTCAAAGAGGTCATATCCGCGGGTCAACATTAGTTTGATAAAACTTCAGCTCCTCTTCAAAGACAAACAGATTCAGCATAAGCGCGATCGCCTTCCTCGCACTCCAAGGCTACCTTCAATTCCATGCACAAAGGATGGTGCCCTTGTAACCCGGCATCTTGAGCTGCAGATAAACATAACACGGCCGTGCCATAAACTTGGCATAAGCCGCCGTCCAAACAGAGTGTGATATGGGCTCTGATTTTGACTACCTCAAACGTCGACTTCTCAGCCCAGAATCATATTCGCTCCAAAAGCTACTTCCAGCTCGATCTTTCCAACTGGATATGCCGACTTACGGTACCACCCCATGAAAAACAGTGTTAGACGTCCTCAAGTCCTTATCACCAAACCCATGCGTGAAAGGTCTCATAATAGAGAATATTGATGCTGCTTCCTCCGTCCATGAGCACCTTAGTGAATTTATATCCACCAACCTGAGGGGCCACCACCAAGGCCAACTGACCCGGGTTATCGACACGGAGGGGGTGATCTTCTCTACTCCAAATGATAGGCTGCTCTGACCACCTCAAATAACGGGGAACCGCCGGCTCAACCGAATTCACAGCCCTTTTATGAACCTTCCGGTCACGCTTTGCACAAGTTAGTGGTAAACACATGGTATTGCCCACCGCTCAACTGTTTTGGATGGCTCGATAACTCGATCGCTGCTGCTGCTGTCCTCCTTAGCCGATGGCCGCCGATTATAGCCACCTTGACCGCTGAAGCGGAACTTGAGCCGCCACCGGCCATGGAAACCACCTGCTCTGAACCGCCCCGATCCGTGGATCGCCATCAAACATGTTTGAATTCTTGAAAGCCTTCATGATCGCGTAGTCCTTCCATAAGTGGGTGGCAGGATTTTCCCGAGTACCGTGTCTTGGACAAGGCTCATCCAGAAGCTTCTCAAGAGATGGACATGAGCCACCAGATCGAGGGGGTGCTCTCCCCTTACACTTCTTGTTATTACCTTGGGCATTAGCATTGGCCACAAACTCCGGTTACCCTCCGGCTTACGCTTGTTGCCTCCTTGATTTACGGGTGATGTCTTTGACCCTTTCCATTGCCGTTCTTCTTTCATTTCCTGTCTTTTCCTCCTCGACGCTGGATCATTGGTAGTATCAGAATCGGCATATTTAACCAAAGCCGCCATCAGAGTACCCATGTCATTGCAATCACGCTTAAGGCGCCCCAGCTTCTGCTTCAGCGGCTCAAAACGACAATTCTGATGGAGCATAAGTACCGCAGAGCCGGCATCCATCTTATCAGATGAGTGTATTATTTCCTTGACCCGGCGCACCCAATGAGTTGTGGACTCACCCTCCTCCTGCTTACAATTGGTCAAGTCCACAATTGACATAGATTGCTTGCAAGTGTCCTTGAAGTTCGGATAAATCGGCCTTTAGCTCGCCCATGAACTGATGGAATTGGGAGGCAAACTTTCCAACCAAGATCGGGCCGCTCCATCTAACATCATGGTGAAATACTTAGCCATTGCCGCGTCGGCTGACCTCCAATAACTCCATGGCCATCTTGTAACTTTCAATCCATGCCCCGGCTGTAAGTCGGCCGTGTAATTCGGCACCTTCGAGGTCCCTTGAAATCCTTGGCAGACGCACATCCCGCAGAGCTGGCACTGCATAAGGGACACCACCGGTTCTAGTGGCTACTCCTGCTCCAATGAAGTTGTTGGATACTCGGGAGACCTTCATATGCCGTCTGCGAGCCGCTAATTGAGCCGCCTGCTCATCCTCCCCGACGAATCGATCCTGTGCGGGTTATAGCCACCGGTAGGTTCTGACGCTGGGCATTGCTTGATAAAGCTTCGACTCCATGTGCTCGCCAGAACTCGGACTCCGGTTTGGACGAGGTGCTAACCAAGGCTGAGGAGTGGAATGAATCATGTCCCTGCTGTAAGAATAGGTCTCTTGTTGTGCTAAGGCCGTCTGAAGAAGATCCCTGACCCTCCAGGTTTCCACCGCTGTCGGGTCATCACCGTCCACTGGAAGAGCCGCCAGACGCGCCGATGCTGCTATTAGGTTCTCCATGGGGTTGGAGAAGTGGCCCGGCAGTGCCGGTATGTATTGGGGCGGGGCCATACTCCCCTGAGGAGGTGCCATCTCTCGAGGCTGAACCGGCCCTCCAGCTCCGGGTGTCATAAACTGATTGGCTTCAGGCGGGTTGCTAGGACCAGCTCCGGGTGTCGTGAAAAGATTCCGAGGATCGTAAACCGGAGGCGACGGGACTGGTCTTCGATGTCTCCTTCTCATCACCTCATTGGACGATTCGAGACTCATATTAAGCTGGAAAGCCTCGATTGGAGTCGCCATGCCGTGCATCCAAAGCCGCCCGCTCAGCCTAGCTTTGGTGTCCTCACCACCAAGGCCTCCTTGCCTGTGGCTATCTCCTCACGCACCTTTGCCACCTCCGCTTATGCTCATCTGGATTTGCAGGAATAACCGTGGTGGTTAACAGGGCCGTCAACTTGTCCATAAGATCTATCAGCACCTGAGGCGGCGGGCGCGCAGGGCCTCCTGCCCCGGCCGCTCCTGACCTGGACATTATTGTTGTCGCAGCCGTCGAGTTTTGGCCGAGTTGAGTACCAGCCATGAAGACTCCTGCCCAGCTTGGCGGCTCATAGAAGTTTGGAACGCTAGAGTCGTCAGAACAGCCCCCAAGCATGCCCTCTTGGACCTGATACAGAGAATCTGTTGAACCGGAGGACAAATCGTCATCCAATGGGACGGCTGTCTCTTCGCCATCTTTAGATCCTTCAGAAAGTGCCTCTCCGTGAACACAGCCCACAAAGGCAAGCTTCATGGCAGGTTGAACCCGGGCGGGTTTTGCACGCTGAGCCATGTCAATGAGGTCGGTGCAGCTGTCCGGCTCCGGGCCCGACTCACCAATCCGGCCGATGAAGACATGGATTCCGCCAAAGGGGACCCGGTACCCGTACTCAATTGAGTCGGCCTCGGGGCCCCAGCCTTCGTTGTCGATGCAGATCTTGCCGCGACGACTCTTGGTCATCCGGCCCACTGCGTATCCCTTGAGCCCTTCGAAGCTGCCCTTCAAGAACTCAAATCCACCATCCGTTGGCCCCACGGTGGGCGCCAACTGTGGTGGAATTGTCACGGCAGATGTCCTCTTGCAAGGACTTAGTCGTGGAGCCATCACAACTAGGAAGCTTAAAGGGGTTAATCGGGACAAAGGACACGAGAGGTTTTATACTAGTTCGGCCCCTTACGGTGAAGGTAAAGCTACGTCTAGTTGGGTTGGTATTGCTTGAGGTTTCGATGACCAGGGAGCGAGATACGCTATGCCCGGTTCTCGATTGGTTGTTTCTCGCCCTAAGCCGCCAACAGGTCGTCCCCTTATATACACGGGTTGACGCCTGCAGGCCTCTGAGTCCCTGGCCGGCTTATAAACAATGTCCGGCTCAGTGACTAGTTAAGTCTATCTTATGATACAAGTCATGCCATCATGGCGGTTTACTACAATGGGCCTTAAGTCGCCTGTGGGCCTTAGGCCCTTTGTTGAGCCGCCATCTTCATGCTTGGACTTGGGCTTCTGTCTGGTGAATCTCTTTACGTAACCCGGCCCCTCCTGGGCGGCTTACACAAATAGTTATATCCCCAACAGGAACTTCAAGAAGAACAGCAAGCAAGTTGCTGCTCAAGGGAAGAAGCCCAAGTCTGGACCTAAGCCTGAAACTGAGTGCTTCTACTTCAAAGGGACTGGTCACTGGGAGCGGAACTGCCCCAAGTATTTGGCGGATAAGAAGGATGGCAAAGTGAAAGGTATATTTGATATACATGTTATTGATGTGTACCTTACTAATGCTCGTAGTAGCGCCTGGGTATTTGATATTGGTTCTGTTGCTCATATTTGCAACTCGAAACAGGGGCTATGGATTAAATTAAGATTGGCTAAGGACGAGGTGACGATGCACGTGGGAAATGGTTCCATAGTCGATATGATCGTCGTCGGCACGCTACCTCTACGTCTACCGTCGGGATTAGTCTTAGACCTGAATAATTGTTATTTGGTGCCAGCGTTGAGCACGAACATTATATCTGGATCTTGTTTGATGCGAGATGGTTATTCATTTAAATCAAAGAATAATGGTTGTTCTATTTATATGAGTAATATCTTTTATGGTCATGCACCCTTGATGAGTGGTCAATTTTTGTTGAATCTCGATTGTAGTGATACACATATTCATAATATTGAAACCAAAAGATGCAAAGTTAATAATGATAGTGCAACTTATTTGTGGCACTGCCCTTTAGGTCATATTAGTGTAAAGCGCATGAAAAAACTCCATGTTGATGGGATTTTGGAATCACTTGATTATGAATCACTTGATGCCTTCGAACCATGCCTCCTGGGCAAGATTACTAAGACTCCGTTCTCCCGAACAATGGAGCGAGCAACTGACTTATTGGAAATAATACATACTGACGTTTGCGGTCCGATGAGTGTTGAGGCTTGCGACGGGTATCGTTATTTTTTGACCTTCACAGTTGATTTGAGCAGATATGGGTATATCTACTTAATGAAACATAAGTCTGATACATTTGAAAAGTTCAAAGAATTTCAGAGTGAAGTGGAAAATCATCGTAACAAGAAAATAATGTTTCTACGATCTGATCATGGAGGTGAATATTTGAGTTATGAGTTTGGTCTTCATTTGAAACAATGTCGAATAGTTTCGCAACTCACACCACCTGGAACACCACAACGTACTGGTGTGTCCGAATGTCGTAACCGTACTTTATTAGATATGGTGTGACCTATGATGTCTCTTACCGATTTACCCCTATCATTTTGGGATTATGCATTAGAGACAACCGCATTCACGTTAAATAGGGCACTATCTAAATCCGTTCAGACGACACCATATGAACTGTGGTTTAGCAAGAAATCTAAGCTGCCGTTTCTTAAAGTTTGGAGTTGCAATGCTTATATGAAATAGCTTCAGCCTGATAAGCTCGAACCCAAATCGGAGAAGTGCGTCTTCATAGGATACCCAAAAGAAATTGTTGGGTACACCTTGTATCACAGATCCGAAGGCAAGATCTTTGTTGCTAAGAATGGATCCTTTCTAGAGAAGGAGTTTCTCTCGAAAGAAATGAGTGGGAGGAAAGTAGAACTTAATAAGGTAATTGTACCTTATCTCAAATTAGAAAGTAGCTCATCACAGAAAACCGTTCCCGTGATGCCTACACCAACTAGAGAGGAAGCTAATGATAATGATCATGAAACTTCTGATCAAGTTACTACCAAACCTCGTAGGTCAACCAGAACACGTTCTGCACCAGAGTGGTACGGTAATCCTGTCCTGGAAGTCATGTTACTAGACCATGGTGAACCTACGAACTATGAGGAAGCGATGATGAGCCCAGATTCTGATAAATGGCTTGAGGCCATGAAATCTGAGATAGGATCCATATATAAGAACAAAGTGTGGACTTTGGTGGATTTTCCTGATGATCGGCAAGCCATTGAGAATAAATGGATCTTCAAGAGGAACACGGACGCTGATAGTAGTGTTACTATCTTCAAAGCTCGACTTGTCGAAATAGGTTTTTTTGACAAGTTCAAGGTGTTGACTACGATGAGATTTTCTCACTCGTATCGATGCTTAAAGTCTGTCCGAATCATGTTAGCAATTGCCACATTTTATGAAATCTGGCAAATGGATGTCAAAACTACATTCCTTAATGGATTTATTAAAGAAGAGTTGTACATGATGCAACCAGAAGGTTCTGTCAATCCTAAAGGTGCTAACAAAATCTGCAGGCTCCAGCGATCCATCTATAGACTGGTGCAAGCATCTCGGAGTTGGAATATATGCTTTGATGAGTTGATCAAAGCATATAGTTTTATCTGAACTTGCGGTGAAGCCTGTATTTACAAGAAAGTGAGTGGGAGCACTACAGCCTTTTTGATAAGTATATGTGAATGACATATTGTTGATCGGAAATGATGTAAAAATTTCTGGAAAGCATAAAGAGTGTTTGAAAGGAGTTTTTCAAAGAAATACCTCTGTGAAGCTGCTTACATATTTGAAGTAGTTCAAAATGGAACAGTCAAAGAAAGAGTTCTTGCCTGTGTTGTAAGGTGTGAAGTTGAGTAAGACTCAAAACCCTACCACGCCAGAAAATAGAAAGAGAATGAAAGCCATTCCCTATGCCTCAGTCATAGGTTCTATAAAGTATGCTATGTTATGTACCAGACCTATTGTGTACCTTGCCATGAGTTTGGCGAGGGGGTAAGATAGTAATCCAGGAGTGGATCACTGGACAGCGTCAAAGTTATCCTTAGTTACCTAAGAGGACTGAGGAAGTATTTCTCGGTTATGGAGGTGATAAAGAGTTCGTCGTAAAGAGTTACGTCAATGCAAGCTTTTACACCAATCCAGATGACTCTGAGTCTCAATCTGGATACATATTGAAAGTGGGAGCAATTAGCTAGAGTAGCTCCATGCAGAGCATTGTACACATAGAAAATTTGCAAAATACATATGGCTCTGAATGTGGCAGACCTGTTGACTAAACTTCTCTCATAAGCAAAACATGATCACACCTTAGTACTCTTTGGGTATTAATCACATGGCGATGTGAATTAAATTGCTGAATATAGTAAACCCTTTGGGTGTTAATCACATGGTTATGTGAACTATTGGTGTTAAATCACATGGTGATGTGAACTAGATTATTGACTCTAGTGCAAGTGGGAGACTGAAGGAAATGTGCCCTAGAGGCAATAATAAAGTTGTTATTTATATTTCCTTATATCATGATAAATGTTTATTATTCATGCTAGAATAGTATTAACCAGAAACTTAGTACATGTGTGAATACATAGACAAAATAGAGTGTCCCTAGTATGCCTCTACTTGACTAGCTTGTTAATCAAAGATGGTTAAGTTTTATGCCCATAGACATGTGTTGTCATTTGATGAACAGGATCATATCATTAGAGAATGATGTGATGGACAAGATCCATCCGTTAGCTTAGCATAATTATCGTTAAGTTTTATTGCCTCTTCATAACTTATACGTATTCCTCTGACTATGAGATTATGCAACTCCCGAACACCGGAGGAACACCTTGTGTGCTATCAAACGTCACAACGTAACTGGGTGATTATAAAGATGCTCTATAGGTGTCTCCGAAGGTGTTTGTTGGGTTGGCATAGATCAAGATTAGGATTTGTCACTCTGAGTATTGGAGAGGTATCTCTAGGCCCTCTCGGTAATGCACATCATTATAAGCCTTGCAAGCAATGTGACTAATGAGTTAGTTACAGGATGATGCATTACGGAACGAGTAAAGAGACTTGCCGGTAACGAGATTGAACTAGGTATGATGATACTGACGATCGAATCTCGGGCAAGTAAACATACCGATGACAAAGGGAATAACGTATGTTGTTATTGCAGTTTGACCGATAAAGATCTTCGTAGAATATGTAGGAACCAATATGAGCATCCAGGTTCCGCTATTGGTTATTGACCGGAGATGTGTCTCGGTCATGTCTACATAGTTCTTGAACCCGTAGGGTCCGCACGCTTAACGTTCGATGACGATTTGTATTATGAGTTATGTGTTTTAGTGACTGAAGTCTGTTCAGAGTCCCGGATGAGATCACGGACATGACGAGGAGTCTCGAAATGGTCAAAAGGTAAAGATTGATATATTGGAAGGGAGTATTCGGACACCGGAAGGGTTCCGGAGTGTATCTGGTACATACCGGAGTACCAGATATGGGTCATACGAGGGAGGCTAACCAGCCCACAAGGGGTGGTGCGCCCCCCACAAGGGCGGAGGCCGAATTGGTTTAGGGAAGGGGGCGCCACCCCCCTTTCCTTCTCCTACTCCCTCTCCTTCCCCCTTTCCACCTCCATGAGAAGGAAAAGAAGGGCGGCCGAATCTTACTAGGACTAGGAGTCCTAGTAGGACTCCCCCCTTATGGCGCGCCCCCTAAGGCCGGCCTCCTCCCTCTCCCTCCTTTATATACGTGGGTAGGGCACCCCTTGGAGACACACCAATTGTTCCAAGCCGTGTGCGGCGTCTCCCTCCACGGTTTACTCTTCCGGTCATATTCACATAGTGCTTAGGCGAAGGCCTGCGTAGATCACAACACCATCACCGTCACCACGCCGTCGTGCTGACGGAACTCTCCCTCGACCCTCTGCTAGATCAAGAGTTCGAGGGACGTCATCGAGCTGAACGTGTGCAGAACACGGAGGTGTCGTACATTCGGTACTAGATCGGCTGGATCGTGAAGACGTTCGACTACATCAACCGCGTTAACCTAACGCTAACGCTTTCGGTTTATGAGGGTACGTGGACACACTCTCCCCCTCTCGTTGCTATGCATTTCCTAGATAGATCTTGCATGAGCATAGGAAATTTTTGAAATTGCATACTGCGTTCCCCAACAGCTAATGCCACCAGAAGTTCCTTACATGCAACACTCAACTACTCCGGTAGGACATTATCGCCATACACCACTCAAATCAAAGTTATGTGGCTCCAATTTAAAAAAAATACTAGCATCACCGCAAAAAGCATGTGGTACATAGTAGCCAAGATGAGCCCCATAACCTAGAGACATTGATTCACTTCCACCATCAGAGGGAAGCTTCGATGTCATCGTCTCCACCACACTGAACAGTACCACCACCATCAACCCCAAGCCAGACACACCACCAGGGGCATCATATGCATATCAAGATGCTAGCACTTGACATGGGCCAAGAACTTCAAAGTGACGTCTCTAAAGAAGATGCTTACTCTTTCTCCGACAAAAAACAAGACTAAAAACTTACATTACTATATTTTACAAACTCCTTTTTAGTTCGTGGTCTCCGATTATGTCTAGTTGTCAGAGGTGAAATTCCTCGGCTATCGACAGAGGAGAGTGACATGCTAACAGATCCTTTTTTTGAATAAAGAAGTGTGCGATCCGATGTTACATATGGAACAATAAGTGATGAGTGAATTATGCATTGTAAATGTAGGATTTTTTGCATTTTACCAAATTTGCATGCACCTTTTTGATTGATTTTGCCAGGATCACAAAGAAGCAAAGAGATTTGGAGCATTAAATGGAAAACACCTACTTTTGTGTAAAGTATACTAATTGAATATCATAAAAAGCCTACCGTACAAGAGACAAGCATGTGGAAGGAAACTGGTCCGCGTCTCGCAAATTCAGAAGAGAAGACAACACGCAAAACGAGCGCCCGCTCGTACCAGCGGTCATACCGTGTGGTGCCTCCTCCCCCTGGTTGACTACTTTCACCCTGTGCAATCGGATTACAGATGTGGCGAATGAAGAGACTCCAACTCGCGAACACAGAAGCAGAAAACCTCACCCCTGGGAAGGATCATGAGAGGGAATCGACAGAAGGGACATCCACCTTGCTATTGCTTAGATCACGAAGGCTACAACATCGATCATCATCATCAACAACAACAACTCCTCCATTCATCTCGTTGTAATCCCATGGTGTAGTGTGGATTTATAGGTGTATCACATTAATCACTCATCTTCTATTGCCATGAACACTTTGATGATGTCTTGTGCCTCTATGTCTGAGTAAATCCCTTGTTCTTGGTGCTATGAAGGAACCCTAGTATTTGTATGAACTGAACGCGGGCAAGATATACGATGTTTGTTATATGATTGTGGTAATGTTTTTCATGATATTGTGCAAACATCAACTGCACAATATTTAGCCGTTGTGGACTTAAAAGATATTCTTATCTTTTTTATACGAAGGCACAACGGCATCAAAAGCTACCTCTCTCCTTAGCGGATCATTGGTAAGAGAATAATGGAGACCCATATGCCTTATGTTGTGTGCGCAGGGAGACCATTAATCACCCTCGTACTCCGCTGATAGGCATTGTAGGGACGGTGGTGGCGTGCATTATACAGAGTTGAGGCAATATGCATGTATCTTATCATTAGCTCCGCCCACGTAATATACATATAATATACATTACATATCTGAACCAAATGTCGTGTCTCTACATAATTAAGTATCATAAATACTAGTGGTAATTCTAGACTCCATGAGAACCCATTTAGCCCTATTGTAGTTTCCATCACCTCCATTACTCTCTTGTTCTTAGTTACTAATCTTGTGCTCTTTAATTCTTGATTTTGCACACACACATTTGCAATATTCCACCTTTGCATCACTTTTACGTAGGATCTTAACTAACTTGCATGCACATTTCGATAAACCACTATAAGGGGCAAAATACCATTTTATCATCTCTCTGTGTGATCGATACTCTTACATTAAAACAACTACAACTAAACCCTATGGACTAACAGGACATAATTAAGGCACCGAGGTAGATGGGTTCTAGGCGGATTTCTATCGGAGGTTCTTGGCCGGTCATAGAATGTGTTTTTATGCCTATGTTTGCAGAACCGTACTATGGGAATTTGTCATTGTATAAGTTAAATTTTGAAATATACCGATGACACCAATATCTTCATGGAATATAACATTGAGAAGGACAAAAACATAGAACGTACTCTCTATTTATTCAAGCTGTTATCGGGCCTTAAAATGAACTTCCACGAGACTGAACTCTTCTTTTTTGAAAAATCTAGAGTGGAAGAGAATTAGTATAGTCAACTTTTTGGTTGCGAGATTGGCTCATTCCCTTTTAGATACCTTGGTATTCGAATGCATTTTCGTAAACTTCTTAACAAGGAATGAAAATGTATTTTATATCGCTTGGAATAAAACCCTTGTTGAATAGGTAAGCTTATGTCTTGTGGGGCAAGGCTCGCCCTAATCAATGTTGTTTTCACAAGTTTATTAATGTTCATGTGATCCTATAAGACCAGGTCGTACGCAATGGATCGTGAGACCCTCTCCAGCTGGCGACACCTGGCGATCCGAATCTCAACGCCACTTAAGGAGTACTAGTAATTGCGGGAGAGCCTCTCCGTTATCCTCTTGGGCTCGCTCGCCGCAGCAGCCTCCGCCGGCCCCGTTGCTTTCCGCCGCCGCCGGCGACCGCATTCCTAGGCGCCCCGGCAGCTCGCCCTTGAGGTGGAACTCCTCTGCTCGTTTCTCCGACTCGCTTGCTGCAGCCGCAGCGACGTTACCCCTTGCTCTCTGCCGCCGTCGACGACTGTGTTCCTCGTTGCCCCGGCAGCTTGCCCTTGAGGTGCAAGTCCTCTGCTCGCTGCATCTACCCACCGGCGCTCTGTCCACGGCCATTCTCCTCAGCTTGGCACCGCCGGATGTGGCTTGATACTCGACCCGTTGCCTGATGGCATGTATGTTGGCACATGGGGCTGGACTAATGTGAAAGAGGGGAATAGCTTACATGGGACTGCATCTTTGACAAATAGCTCTATTGCTAGTTGCTTATACATGTACAAACTAAAAATTTCTGGTGATCTGATAAGCTTGGTCTGATGACTAATCTAGGATAACATTCGTTGACAATGGAGTAAAAAGAAAAATGCATATAGCATGCTGTTCTGAAACTGATGGAAACCGATCAGCAAGCAGGACGGCAAAAGGACAACAAAAGAACTAGCAAATTACCAACAGATCTCCAACTCAAATTGCTGTTGTGCATGCCTTCATCAAGTAGTTCAGCATACTTGATGCTTTGTTCATTTTTCTTCAGAATTTTCTCAAGTCAAGATAGGATAGTTTGTCTAGATCGCAGAGGTTATCTGTTGTATATAAATGAATTTGATATACACTGAATAGAAGCTTCATCTGAATTTGCAGTAAAGAAGTAAAGATCCAGATTTATTTGACATTCTAATAAACACAAGCCTAAATATGGCCTGATGAGGTGGGATGCGATACGGCATCGTAAAGAGGTCTCCGGGTGGAAGACATCGATATTAAAAATAAGTTTATGCTGAGAAAATGACTCTACATGGTACTTACTAAGGATGGGGCTTGGGAAGGAGTGCTTAGGATAAGTACTTGCATTCTAAAACCCTCTTTTAGGTTTAGGGAACACCAACTGACTCGCCTTCCTGAACAGGCTTCGTAAGGATAAATAATGATTTTTTCACATTAGGATGTTTGTGGTGGAAACAACAAAGTTCTCTGTTAATATATGCAATGTCTGAAAATGTACGCGAATAGAAGTCCAAGGAGGCAAGAAGTAATTGAAATTCCAAATACTATTAATTTGCTAACAGAAAGCAAGCATTAAGTAAAAACAAAATCAAAAGTCCTATTTGGCTGGTAAGGCTCTCGCACGAATTTCGTAGGAAACCCCAAATCCGATGAGAATGGATGTTTGTTTTCCTGCGAAATTACCACGCTCCAAACAGTGTCTTCACACGCTATGTAAACTACTGCAAGATGCAGCTTATGAACCACCATAGACAAATGGACACACCTCAAAACATAAGCATATGCACTGAACAAAACAAAAAACTGTTGCCTCCGATCACCTGCACTTGCTGGAGAAGATGCCTCCAACGAGTGAGACCGCATTCTTCCTCTGCTTCTTGTCCTGCTTCTTCTTGGCTTTCTTGTTGCACTTCACCTTCCTCAGGTCATCATCGACCATCTTGATTGTCAGCGCCTCCGAGAGGCTCGGCAGGTACTCGAGGCTGGCCATCCAGTCCTCGGCCCTAGTGTCGTCGACCCATAGATCGCTGCGAACCCGGCCATCGCCGTATTCCTCCTCTGCGCCGACCATCGCGGTCCTGCCGACCTCGACGACGGCGAGCTCCTTCCCTTTCTTGAGCTCCACGGAGTCGGAGAAGATCCCCAGGCTGTTGGCGAATTGCTTGCCGATGCTGGAGACGGCCATCTCCATCTGCGACTGCCTCTGCTTGAGTTGCGCCAGCTCGCTCCTGGACTCCGCGAGGTCGACCTCCAGCTTCTTCAGGCAGTCCAGCAACGTGGATGACGGCGGGGAAGCCGCCCGTGGCACGCTGAACTTGGAGCTGGATGCGCTGCTGCCACGGGAGCTGCCGCCGCAACCTGCCACGTACCTCACACCGCCGAAGACCTCGACGGCCTCCCTGACAGACTGGAACGGCCGGGAGCTGTCGATCTCCGCGCGAGCCGCGGTGGCGGTGATCTCCATGAATGGTTGAGATGGTGATTGATGGACTGATGGGATTGCATGGCAAGAATGTGAGTGTGGGGACTGAAGTAGACATATGTGCGTTCTTGGTTTTGTCTTTGCTTCTACTTCAAAGTTCAAACACCAACCCGCCCGAGTAACATGAGAATGCAGGCCTTGTGTCGGCGTCAAGTAAAACCGGCGGGTAGAGGGGAAGACGGGGACTTGCGACCAAAGGCAGCATAAAGAGGCCTTCTAGAGCAACCACACTTTTTAGTCGAAGCCTGTGACTGTGAGCATTTTACCCTTTTTACAGGTGGTCGAAGACTCTGAGCTGTGTGTAAGAGGGCCGGCGCGCCCCCACCTCAAACGTCCGGACGGGTCGCCCGGCCACAGTTCGGTCATAAAATTTCGACTCAGACAGATGCTTCAGACGAGCTTCAGTGTCCGCGCTGATCGGCACCCTTCGTATCCACCCTAAATATAAAGAGGACATGGGACACCCAGACGCATCCGCCATGTCGGACCCGGCTCATGCTAGCCCACCTGATTCCACATATATTCGTCACTATCCGCTCGCCGGACCAAACCCTACCCACTTCACACTCCTCTTTCCTCCACTCCCTCCGTCATCCGAGCTCACCTCCGGCGATTTTCGGGCGTTTAAGGTGGCGGATTTGCAAAGTCCGGTTGTAGATGCTCCAAGCACTTCGTATATGCCGTTTTCTTTCTCGTGTAAGTTTTTTTTTTGCAAGAAAATTTTCTATCTATTCATCTTTAATCATAACAGTTAATGAACACCAAAAATAATAATAAGTATGTTTAAAAAAATACCTTCAGATCCGTAGACTATCTAACGACGACTACAAGCACTGAAGTGAACCGAAGGCGCGCTGTCGTTATTGCCTTTCCTTTGTTGCTCACTGTAATTTCGATCCGGTTGTTGGCTTTGTTGCGGACGTCATGAGCCTCCGTTGTAAAAGAATACGAGCAACTTTAACAAACACCATAAAACATAAATCTTTTTAAAATATATCATTAAAAGGCCCAAGTGCTAAAAGGAATTTTTATGATTTCACATTCTTGTTACTAGACGTTTTATGAGATAAGAAGAAATTGCAACAAACCACTCTAGCACGCACTCTAAAAGGCACTGAGCCTTTATTTTTCTATGGTGCAGCCTAAAACCAGCTTGTTAAGAGCAACTCTAACGTACCGACCTGAAGAGACATGGGTTTTGTTTCTTTCTTTTTGTCCGTTTGGGTCGGCTCATCCGCCCCCTTTTGCGTTTGGATCGGCCGTGCATCCAACACACGGACACATTTTTGTCCCCGCGGCCAGCCTGCGTCCATTTTTTTATTTGAATCTCGAGTACATTTTCATCCTCGCGCTTGGGTGCTGCAGGTAGGGGCTGGCGGCGGCAACATCGGGGAGCTGCGGGGGTGGTGGTGGCGAAGTTGGAAGGTAGCGTGTTGCAGGGGGAGGTCCATGGGTGCAGACGGCTAGACTGGGTGACGGTGGCGATGGGTGGGGCGGCCGGATGTGCTGGCTGTCGATGGGAGGAAGATGAAATGGCCAATGTGCCACCGACTGACGCGCCATAGAGGACAAGGACGGGCGTCGCATGCGTCTGTTTCCTGTCTGAGCCCATGCAAACGCGGCCCAAATTTGGGTCGAAAATGGTGTTCGCGCATCTGTTTGGGCGCCGTCGCATTTGGCTGACTTTTGTGTCCGTTTTGACCTAAACGAACAGCACAAACAATTTGAGTCGACGCGTTGAAATTGCTCTAAACTCTTATCGACTTTGTCCTGGTCTCTCACGAGCTCCCTGATGGTGCATAGTACCGGAAGCTGGTCGTCAGGCCGGTCTCAAGGCCCGACAAGCTAAGGTATAGCCTGGCCCCTCAACCTGCATGAATCCCATCTTCTAGAAGATCATCACCTTGACGTACAAGTCAAGGACACCCCATTCGAATAGGGCTCTGCGTTAATTAGCAAGCCGTGTAACCCTAGGTCTTGTCTCCCCTTTAATGCGAGACCTAGGGATACTAAGACAAAAAATCTCCACCCTAGATGTACTCCTATGGAACCGTTTCACCTTCAAATGGGTGTGAAACTTGTGTTCTCCAATTCGGTTTCTTCAGGAGCTCATAGATTGTTGGGTTTCTTCAATGTGATACCTAAGTTCATCAAACAAGCTTTGATTTCTTACCTTTTTTGCTTTGGTGATGGATGAACTCACAAGGATAAGGAGATACCCCATGGGCATATGAACCCGCTTTTATTTATTTATTTTCTTTCAAAATGTTAAAAAAATTGAAGCAAAATTTCACGCATACATATTCACATATGCGCCATTTTTAGATCCGCGGAGAAAGTTTTGAAGTTTTTCCAGAATTTTTTTTGTCTTCTAAATAGGTTCAATGACACTATTTTTTGTCTATATAGCACAAGCCAAGGAAAAAGTTGTTTTTTAGCCAAACTTTCTAAGTGCATTTTTCAACTTTTTGAGAATATTTATCCATTTTCTATAAAGTTTTGAAATTTTTCACAAGGCTAAACTTTCTGCGCACATTTCTACATGTATGTGTGAATTTTTTTTTGCAGAATTTTTTATCATTTAGAAATTAGTTTTTTGAATTGGATTCATCCACGTACTTTCCATGGCCGGGCAGCCTTGGCAGGTAGCTATCGACTGGGTTTCTAGATCTTATGGGTTTTAATTTCAGCCTATCCCAACTAGTTCGAAACTAAAAGACTTTGTTTGTTGTTGTTGGCGGTGGTCTGTTGTTGATTGTATTGGCATCTGTGTCATCTGTCCTTTAGATCTAGTCCAATTATGTATGCCTTGCCGTTGTTCAGGTTTTCATCTAGTTTTCCTTCAATAAACAGACATTTTTCTTTGATTTTACACTAGCCTTTTTGCTATGCTTTCCTTCTTTGGGATGTTTTTATAATACCTTTTTCAATCAAAAATGATTTGATAGTTCTCTTATATAAATAAAATAAAGGATTAAGTGATGAGCGAAGCTGGATGTCAGACCAGGAAGTTTCCTCCACGGCTTCTAACGAGTAAAAGTATTTTTCAATAGATGGTGTAGATGTCAAAATAACCGAAATATACATCAGGAAGGCTAAAAAACGTACCTCCAATAAATGATGTATGCAAAAAAAATCTAAAATTTTGCTCCAGCTGTTACATCATCAAGTGATGCAAATATACATCACTTGGTCGCGCCCTAGTAAAACACAGTCGCACCGCACGAACTCCCGACTACCTCTAAAAACTTCATTCCCCCCTCCCATCGTACAATGTTGTCGTTGTTTCGTCCGCCCACCGCACCCCCACCCGCACCCTAGATCCGACCTTCCCACCCTCGCCGACACCAGATACGCCGTAGGCCTTGAAATCGGCCGAATCGAAGTCGCTCAGCCGCCCGATTTGAAGCAGCTCCGTCCACACAACATATGTGGCACTCTTCACGTTGTCACCCTGCAACTTTGCCGCACGGTTCAATGCATCACCCGCACGCCGCCATGCCGCTGAAGGTGTCCAACAGCAAGACCGACTACTTTAGCGTGCGAACGAAGCCGTCCGAGAACTTCGCTACCAAGTTCCAGTGCGACGATCGTCACTACCGGCTCGCCACCTACTCGTCCGCCGACGAGGCCGCGCGTGCATACGATGTTGCCACTTGGTGTTTCGACCTGCTGAGGGAAGAGCTAAACTTCCCGGAGATTAAGACCCGGGAGGATGCGGAGTTCCTCGTGCTGGTAAATTTTAGGATACAACCGATCAAGGAGAGTCAAGAAAAAGAAGTTGGGGATTCAAATTGCTACCAGCGAGAGTGATGAAGCGACTCTCCTGAGGTTTGCCGCAGGAGCATTCTGAAGTATGTCTAGGCCGAGCAGGAGTTCTAATGAAAGTGTGATGGCGAGTGGAAGAAGACGATGAAGGAGGACGAGGCCATCCCCTCGACGGTGACCCCCGTCTGGTCTAACTCTTCGGACTGGGATGAGTGGGAGGAGGACGATGAGACGTTCAACGACTCCAACAACCACAATAAAGAGAAGTTTCGGAGCAGTTCAAGAGCGATAGTTAGTTTTATGTTTGAGGATATTGCTTATCGCTATCGTCTCGGTCAGCTGGGGATTAGAGATTAATTGGAAATCGGCCGATTAATCGATTTTATCGGTCGACTATTAATCGGCCATTTTTTTGCAAGTCTCAGGTTCCCAACACTAAATATGCTATATTCAACACCAAAACAATATTGGAGATAAGTGTTACCTTGATTCCTAGCCTTTGAATCCTCATATAATGACAAACAAAATAGGACAACAGTTTATATAGCGTAACAAGGTCCACTAAACACAAATAAGCATAGTTTTTGCACACATAGTGCTATGAATAGGCCCGATTTGTCGGTAGATTCCCGATAAATCGCTTGTCACAGCGATAAATCGGCCCAAACAATAAACGATGAAGATAAGGCATAATCTTATCGGTCACCCCAAGAGTAGCGATAAATCGGATGATAAATCGCTGAATCGAAAGATTTTTTGAACAATGAATTATGTTTGAAATGATCTAGTAGTTCAAATAGTTTTACAATTATCAATTGGGGTACTAGTTTTACATCACATATTTTACATCATATGTTGATGATATAAGGGCATCTCAAATGGCGACCAACAAATTTCCTCCCGCATCTGTCCGCGGACACAGATGCGAGAGCCGACCATCCAACGCCGCATGCATACATTTCAACCAATTTTTGAATTAACAAGATGAAATTCGTGCAAACATGACAGATTTCATTAAAAATAGGAGATAACTTACATAAAAAGGTTGGTATTTCGACCGTTTAACTAAAAACTTGAAAAGAAAACTAAACACTATACCGGACGACAACCGTATGGCCGCCCCGTCCTGTCACACCGCCATCGTCGTCCCTCCAGCGGCGCAAGGCCTTCGAAGGGCCGCGGCAGCCTTGTCCGGCTGCTACCTACCGCTCACGTGTTGCGGCTTAGCCTCCTATTGCGCGGTGTGGAGTGCCACCGCGGCCAGTGCCAACGGCGCGAGCGGAGCCCTAGCTGCGGCCTTGCCCCTTAAGGCGTCGGAGGTCTCATTAAGACACCACTCCTCGCCGTACTTGACGATCTCGCTGTCGAGGCGGCGACAACCTCTGGCGTCCGTCTCACTAGTGGTGACGGAATGGTCAAGGACCCACGCGGCGGCGAGGTCCGGGTCATTGCGAATCCATTTTGGCGCCTCATCGGTCTAGGCAAACAAGGAACGGCGGGTGGCGTTGCGCCATTTGTATCGCGCCCACTGACGCACCGCCTTCTCCTTAGAGACGACGACCCTCAACCCCGAGGGGCCATCGAAACCGGTGTCTCCGAGGTAATGGAGGATGCGACCGTGCTCCTTCCTTTTGGCCGGTGGCAACTCCTCGATGGCTTGGTGATGGATGCAGATGGGCGGCAAGTAGGGCCCGCTAATGCACGCGTATCAGTTGTGTGTCGGTGGTGATGCGGGCTTGTCCTTCACACAGAGTCCAACCTGGACGCCGCATACATGGCTGCGGGGGGGTCTGCTGACCCACGAGGGTGGGGACATCGGATCGGCTCCTCCTTGACCCGCACCGATGATGTGGTGCAAGGCCCATCTGATGGAGCGAGCGCTCCGCTTCGTCCGTCAGAGCTTCCTCCGCGAGAGGCGCAACCGCTGCTACGACTGCTAGTCCTCCTCGTCACTGGAGGAGAGGATGATATCCTCCTTGCCTCACAATTTCTCAAAGGTTATTGTATTGATACTATGGAATTTATAGTGAAAAAACAATAGGGTTCAATTCGATTCATTTTGGAAACTCTAGCGGGGCCATCCCAAAAGGAGCCGGTCACCAAGGACACCAAGGGGCCCAAAGAGCGTCGGCGCCAAGATCCACCTGAGGATGAACCACAGCCTGCCGGCACGGACTACCACGACTTCGACATCGCCGCTGTAGGAAGAGGAGCTCGAAGAGAAGGAGGCGATCAGAGAGGAAAGATACGCGGATGTGCATCGCCGAAGCACAGATAGTCGCGGCTAGGCCAGTCGAAACGGGTGGTCAGCCCACTTCAATGCGACGCAACGAATGGAGTTTGTTCCTCGGGAAGTTGCATCCGCATTGAAGTGGCAGCTGCCGAGAGGTCGCGTCGGTCAGCATCGCCCTCCCTCTGATCACATACCGCGACATGTCGGCCGCTGCGTGCTTCATGCGGCGTTGTAAGCGACGCGTGCATCAGAAGGGAAACATGGGAGCGGTGGGTTGGGGGTTTGGGTGGGCCACGACAGAAGGGGCGGGTGGGGGGTTTGGGTGGGCAGAAACGGGCTTGGGAGCAGTCCGAACGCCCGCAAAGCTTGGTCTCTAATTTGCGGGAGAAAACACGTCCGACCATCATGCGGACTGATACAAACCCGCGTTGAATGGTTTATGTAGAAGTGCATGCTTTAGACAATGCAACCAAAAGACTAATCTAACGAAAGAGATTAGGCAATATGTCAACAAAGCTAGACCGAAAGTGGGCTTCAATTTAATTGCACCAGCCGAATCTTGAACAAGACCTTTTAGCTCTGATACCATGTAGAGTCAACACAATCTAAAAGACCGATCTGACGAAAGAGACTAGACAATACATTTATATGTTAACAGTTTCTGACTAGACAATACATTTATACGTCAACAGTTTCCATGGTTTGTACGGCACGATCCATACGATGTGGGCGGTTTAGGGTCGGCATTGGATATGCCCTAAAAAGCACTTTTTAATTAAATATATTTTACTCACACCACATTTTGATACCATAGATGCTTTAATGCGCTGCGCTACCAAAAATAAAGGAGATACAAAGTGTACGGGCCAATAAAAGCCAATAAAAAGTGGACCAACAGCACGGAGCAAAAGGCAGCAGTGCCAGTGTTACAGGAACGCATGGATGGAGAGTACAGATTACAATGAAAAAACAAAATCGATGCTACAAGCAAAAAGCAACTAGGCCAAAAGCTTGTTCGACACCAGCACGGCAGGAGATGCAAGCAGAACTATACTGAAGAACAAAATGCATCTGAGAACACATGCGCATGATAACTTTTAGATGCATTTTAGCCAATACCAAACTAAACCTCTAACTAGAATACCAGGTTGCAAAAGACTGAAGTCGCGAGGATCTTAATAGTCGGTCGCGACTGTTGATTCCCATTTGTCTCTATCTATTGGTGATACGCACAGGCGATGGTGTACACAAAGGCTCGGGTCCAAGTCCGCTTCCTTGCCTAGCCACTTGGACTACAACAGCCTCCATGCCATATCGTCCTCCTCTCAACCCTGTTGCTACTGCCTGCCCATGCCAAGACCTGGCCCTATCATCTGCCCTTGCATTGCAACCATCACAGCACCTTCGCGCTGCATCTCTTGGATGAGTTGCTCGAGTCGCGGAGTTCGCTGAACCACAAAGCCAAACAATGCTCCTGTAGGAGCAGCCATGTTTGAGTGGTCTTGACAGTGGTTTGCAGACATTGTAGCTGCAGCCACAGTAGGAGCTTCAGTTGTAGGACTCGGCGCGTTGGGTCCAGCCAACTTGGGATTTTGTTCCTGCTCCATGCCTTGCATCTCAGGTTCCTCAGAAGCTTCAAGTCCAGCTTCCATGTTTAACCCTTCTCCCACACTGAAATGTGAAGCCTGCTGTTTTCCCTTCTCCTGTGCACGATGTCCTTTGCCATGTTGTTCCTCTTCCACTATTCTGCGCTTAAATACCGCCCACAGGTAGGGTTTTCCTTGGAAAGCTGCAACCAAACAAAGACAAACATGGTAAGTCACTTAACCATTGAGCCAAATATACACAGTAGGGAAAAGCTTAGATGGTGATTCTGGATAATTGTACTATTTCTATTAGATGATTGTACGGTTGCGTATGGGTAGGGTTGTGACTAGAAATCAGGAACATCAATCATATTCTGTTACTAGCATCTTTCCAGAAAGAAAAGAATACATACTTTGGTGTTGCTCAGGCAGTAGAATAGATGGGAATATCAGCATCTCAGCTTCACCAACAATAGCTCGCAGGACCATATCATTCTCCACGACTTCTTTAACAAGTTGATCCAGGTCTGTATCTTGCCTAGGGATAGAGACAAAAATGATAATAATCCAAATGGTGCAAAAGATGGTAGGCAAATAAATAGCAAAGGGTAATAAAGACACCTCATCTCGGTGGGCAATAAATACAACGCAATGTTGTCATCAGTGGGCCTTGATGCCTCAAAGCTCTTTGGCCAACCCTCCAGTCTAGAAAGCTTTGTTACTTCAACCACTGGCTCAAGTGATCTTGACAATTTCCACACCTTCTCACAGTATTTGGTTGACAAATGTGCAGCCAACGAAACAAATTTTCCGCTGCCTATCCTAATGATTCCACTGTTGAATAATAAAACAACAAAAATATCAGCATATAGGGACGAGCATTTGCAACATGTGAAATCGGGAGAAAAAGTGAAATTGAAGAAAAAAAGGGCGCATATGTTTTACCTCCAAATAGGTTCATCGATGGGCAGGGAACAATAGTGATGTGGCTTTGAAGGTTCTGAACCATAATTCTGTGTTTTCAATCCATCAGCACCACTTTTACTACCCGTGAGATTTTGATCACCATCATCATCGTCTTCATCATCAAGTACTACGAATCTACTCTTTTTGTTTGTTTTACAACAATTCTCGGTCCTCTTCCTCTTATTAAACTTGTCATCAACAGTCCTTTTATCCTCCCCGAGGCTAGTGTTCTCATTGTTAAGTTTATTAATGGATTTTTTCAATCTAGCGACCCCACGTGCCTCAAACTTTTCTTCCAACAACGGCTCCATCCTCTTACTCTTAGATTTGTACACATCGGTTCTTCCATGCTCTGAAAGGCTAGACTTGTACTTTCTACTATCAACTCGAATGCACTCGCCGATTGAATCAACCATGCATGATGCCTCGACCATTTGGTGAGTTGAAAGTTTCTTACTAGGTAAAGAAACACAATTGATCTCCAAGTTGGGCGAGATATCTTCCATGACCTTTTTACCCTTCAAAGCTGAGTTGGAATTTGTAGCTTCCATCGCCATCGGATGGTCTTCTTTTCGTGAGTTGCAAACCATCAAAGAGGGGTACAACTTCTTTGAAACACCAAATGTGGAATTTGAATCTAAAGAGGGCTTAGACTTTTCTATGTTCCTTGCCAAAGAACCGGACCCACAATTCAACCCAGAGGAGAAGGGCCTAGCTTTCATTGACTGAGGAGCTATCTCATCATTGGGTCTTGAGTAAGAGGAAACCAACATCTTGGTATTCTTTGACCGAGGAGCTTCAATGTTATTTAACCTTGAGTAAGACTCCACATTCTTTGCCGAAGAACCCATGCCATTGTTTGGCCTCGATCTATTACCACTATTTGACATAAAGGGAGAGGTTCTAAACTTGGTAGTATTATGTTGCAAAGAATAAATGCCACTGTTAGGCATTGCGCTAGGCACTGCGCGAGATAGACTAACCTTTTGGGTATTCTTCCTAGAGAAGAAGGGCTTAGACTTCTCGACATTTCCCCGTGGGGAAGCTGTACCTTTGTTTGGCCATGGAGAACGTGACCAGACATTTGGTCGAGACGCTGCCTTAGCATGGCTAGGCTCGTCATATGCCACCCTAAATGACTGCTGAGTTCTCTTGAATTGTTCAAGGCACTTTTTCTTGAGTTTGCCTGGTGCCTTGCTTATGGACGGCGTTCTTAATCTTGGACCAAAGTTGTTGACACTATGTTGTCTTCGACTCCCCATTGTTCTTTGAATAATCACTAAAAGATATTAAAAAAATGTGTAACATATTCTTTCTAAACACAGAAGAAACTTGAAAAACAACTTTTACAACAAAAGACACTTCTATAAGAGTGCCAACCTAATGGTAACATAATTAAAGTGGTGAAGGTGGCTACATTATATGAGTCTATAAAAGTGCCAACCTAATGGTAACATAGTTAAAGTGGTGAAGGGGGCTACATTATATGAGATTGATGGCACATCAAACACATTTTGCACAGCACACATAAGTTGCACTTTTCACAATTGGATTGATCTCTATCTAATCTATTCCCATGACTTGCACACATTTGAGGAATGATCTCCATCTAATGTCCTTTTAGTCATTCATTTTGACCCCAGTAAGTGTGTGGGGCTTAACGATGCAAAAAATAAGGAAATTTGATGACATGAAAGTACAAATACAAGTTCAATAATAACCCTTTGCAACACAAACATAACATTTTTGTGACACCTTCATGGTATCCACCAAACCTTGGTTTTTATCTCGACTAATTTTAGAAAGCACTATGCTAGAGATTAACTATTTAAATTTATTCAACGTAGTTCCATTCAAATTAAACTTACAATTTATTTTATTTACAAAAGTAATATCAATGTCAATAGAACAAAAATATCAATGTATGTAAGGTTCGCTTGCCTCGGCAAGGGTAGACATATTTTCCCAAGGCCCTCCAAATTGGTATGTAAATCAATTCCACAACTGCATCATCGCTACTTTTCATGGCCTCCTAAGCACAATTAGCTACCTTTGTCTTCACCCTAGTCATCGATGTAGACAACTTACTCATTGTTTCCATGACCCCACCCGCTACTTCACAACTATGAACCAACCTATAGTTGCCACGCCACCGACTGTTACATTAGTAGGGCACAATATGACAACGAAAGAGAGACAAATTAAACTAGACCAAACAATTGATGGAGGTACGGGATTATATGTAGGGCACCCTTAAGTTTTGATTCAAGTTATAGAGAGTTTTGCGATCAAGAATGAAAAGATTCACCTAGCAAACCATCTAGGGCACAAGATTTTACTCCCTCTGTTCCTAAATATAATTCTTTTTAGAGATTCCATTATGGACAACATACAGAGCAAAATAAGTGGATATGCACTCTAAAATATGTCTATATACATCCGTATGTAGTTCATGTTGAAACTTTAAAAAGACTTATATTTAGAAACGGGAGTACTACTTAAATAATATCAATCTCGGTTGTTCTACAGCATGGCAGATTTGGAGTATTTGAAAGAATTACGTTGTGGTTTTACCCTTCAATTTTTCTTCCAAAAATAAAATAAAACGCCTACTCATAGATCATAGCAAGACATTAAAAATAATTCATGTTGAGGAGGAGAGACTATGGTCCATCCAAACCCATGGTTCAATCAATGTGGATTAAGGCCTGATTAACATTCAAATTTCACAGTTTAACTTAATCCTTGTCTTGGCCAGCTTGCTCGTAGGGCAGTGTAGGTTCGCCTTTTTGAAGGGGATCATGGCTTGGCATGCACTGATCTCAAAAAATGCTACTCATTGATGTGTGACGGCATAGGTTCGGGTGAGCCATGGTCCTACTCAATATTTTCGATGCATGTTTCGCCGGATCAATGACAAATCAAGCCGACCAACATGAGGTTAAATCCTACTTCACATTTTCCTTTTAGGCCCCGCCCCATCATTGGGTCAGTTTCCAACAAAAGAGGGGAGGACCAGCCAACCAGGAACATTTATTCCTGATACTCATGCTTACTCATGCGCAGGGGCAAATTAGTCCAAAAAAACAAACTTGTGCCCTCCTTGGTATGAGGAGTTATGCGCAGAGTAAAAGAATCAGCGTACATGGAAATTTTAGATTTGGTATGCAACTAGAAACTACGGTTGGTTTTCTATCTTTTTGTGATGATGGTTGATTTTGATAACCATCGAAAAATACCCAAAGCCCTTCATGGCAGGCGCGTATGCCATACGGCATCTACTGTACTTTCGCAAAAAAAAAGACATCTGCTGTATTCACGGCCTATTTCTACCAACTTGAATCTGTTTGACACAATGCGTGCAATTATAGTGCTCAGACGGCCACATCCCTAAGCAGAAACCAATTTTCCAAGCACAAACCGGACTAAATCGACTAGGAAATCCTTGAACAATCTTGGACCATTACCCTCCCAAGCTCGAAACAAAAATAGGACACGAGCACAATCACAGCAGCAGCAGCAAGAACATGAACACAACCATATGACCATACAGCTCTAGAAAAGAACAGATCGGGAGTAGAAAACGAGCGTTACCTGACGGCAGTCTGCTCCGGCGATGAAGGAGGGGAGATCAAGTCCTCCACGCCCGACTCCTCGAGACAAGAATCTGCACCTCCTCCACCCAAGAACTTCGCCGTAGCTTTATACGACGGACGAACTCGCCACTGGCCGCTAGGTAAACCCTAGCAAACCCCGCCGCAAAGCAGAGGAGGGCGAAGGCTGGGGCTGGCGTGAAAGAAACAGAGAGAAAAAGCAGGCTGTGCAAGCGGAGGCCGGGGCCCTTGTACTTATAGGCGCTGCTGGCCAACGACGCGTGGGGAGGCAGGAGACCGGATTGGAAAAGAATCGGGAAACAGAACGTCCAAGCAAAAGGAACAGGATTGCGACGGCTGCCGCGCGGTGGGAAGGGAAGGCTATCTCGATCTGTTTCCGGTTATTACGGCGCGGTTTTACCGCCGTGGCCCGTTGGGATTCCGGACGTGAATCGTGGACGGTTGCGTTTGCGGTTCGCGAAATCTGCGGGGTCGTGCAGGTTGAGGGCCGGAAAGAGGAGACGCATGGCTGGCAGGTGGCAGCCTGCCCGCTCCGTTCGTACTATACAGCACGATGCATCTAATCGGCAGTCTGTCTCGGCCTGTTTCTTTTCCTTTTTACCAGGCCTGTGAACTTAGCAATAGGATGCGACCGGTCGTAGTTATTAGAGCAACTCCGACTCCAACTCCGACACGCACTTTGTCTATTTTTGGTCTGTTTGAGTCTTGCTGTTCGCTCTTCCTCTGCTTAGTTTTGTGTTTGGGTTGGTCGTGTATCCAATGCGTCCGATCTATTTCGTGTCCACACATACTAAAATAGATTCGTGATCATCGATTATGCCAGCGATCATGTCATCGTCTAGAGTTCATGTTGGCCAGCGACCAACATACATGTCAACCCTCAAAAAAACCACCACATAGTTCATGCTGGCACACCTGTCAATGACCGGCACACATGCCGGCGCAAAAAAAAGGGGCGGGAGTTCAACCACGCCGTCTCGGTCATGGTCATGCCAGCACACTTGTTGGCACACAAAAAAAGATGATGTTCTACACCATAGATCATCGTCATCGAACTTGAGCATGTCGCCCTGCATCTTCTCGAACCATGGCCTCTTCCTCGGCGACGCTATGCTCAAGTCCACCTTCATGATCTCCCCCCAAAGATGCTAGCGAGCGCCACTTCTTTTGCCTTCGTCTTGCCATTGGCGGCCTCGATCTCGAGCATTTTCGCTTGATTCTCTGCCTCCATCTCGAGCATCTTGGCTTGCTTCTTCGCTTCGAGCTCAAGCCACATCCTTTGGATCTCCATGAAGGCGTTCATTTGCTCTTCCTTGTCTTGTCGGCGCTTCTTCTTCCTTGTGTCCTTCTTGCTCATCATGCCTTGTCGCTAGCTTTCCAACAAACTTGGTTTCATTGAATTCGGAGTCCGTTTGCAGAAGTTGTTTCACTTTTGGTGTCCTTAAAAAGGCTGCAGCGGTACTAGCGCCCATGGGAGCGGTACTACCTCTTGGAGGGGATGTAATTTTTACTACCGCTCTTGGGAGCGTACTCCCGCTTGGGATGTAATTTCCTACTACTGCTCTTGGGAGCGGTACCATCGCTTGGAGCGGTACTACCGCGGCTACTTCCGTGGCTACTTCCGCTCCGAACCAAAAACTCATCATAAGTCCAGCGATGGTAGGCACGGATGTATTTTTTTAGTACCGCTCGCAAGCAGTAGTACCGCTCGCAAGCAGTAGTACCGCTACCCTTTGAACTAGTACCGCTACCCCTAGCGGTAGTACCGTGAGGACGAGCGGTACTACCACTCTATGCGGGTTGTGAGCATAACGGTTGGATTTTTTCCCACCTATAAAGGGGGGCTTCTTCCCCAATGAACCTTATCCTTTGAGCTCGTGTTCTTCCCCCATTGTTGGCCTTCTTCGAGCTTGCTATCTCTCAATCCCTCCATGGATTCTTGCTAGTTTTTTTTGGGGGAGGAGATCTATATCCACATTTCCACCAATCACTTTCTCCTCTGTGTGAGGGGAACCCCTTGGATCTAGATCTTGGAGTTCTTGGTGTTCTCCATCTTGTTCTTCCTCTCATTCTCCTCCCTAGCATTAGTTGCTTTGGTGGGATTTGGGAGAGACGGACTTGGGCACTCCGTGTACCCTTGCCATTGCATTTGGTGCATCGGTTTGAGTTCTCCACGGTGATACGTGGAAGTTACAAGTTGGGAAGCTTATTACTCTTGGGTGCTTGGTACCCTTGAGCTTGTTCCTCTTGGGTGCTTGGGCGCCCTAGATGGTTGGTGGTGTTCGGAGCTCAATCATTGTGGTGTAAAGCTACGGGCAAGCGTCGGGGTCTCCAATTAGGTTGTGGAGACCGCCCCGAGCAATTTGACGGGTACCGGTGACCACCCCCAAGGGTTGCCAAAGTGTACGGGTTCGGTGACTGCCCCCAAGGGTTGCCATTTGTACGGGTTCGGTGACCGCCCTCAAGGGTCCCTTAGTGGAATCACGACATCTTGCATTGTGCGAGGGCGTGAGGAGATTACGGTGGCCCTAGTGGCTTCTTGGGGAGCATTGTGCCTCCACACTGCTCCAAACAAAGATTAGCATCCGCAAGGGTGTGAAGTTCGGGATACATCATCGTCTCCGCGTGCCTCGGTTATCTCTTACCTGAGCCCTTTACTTATGCACTTTACTTTGTGTTAGCCATATTGTTTCTTGTCATATATCTTGCTATCACATAGTTGTTTTATCTTGCTTAGTATAAGTTGTTGGTGCACATAGGTGAGCCTAGTTGTTGTAGGTTTTGTGCTTGACAAATTAACCGCTAGGTTTATTCCGCATTTGTTCAAGCCTAAACCGTAATTATTTTAAATCACCTATTCACCCCCCCCCCCCTCTAGGCGACATCCATGATCTTTCAGTTGGTATCAGAGCCTCGTCTCTCTTTGTCAGGCTTAACCGCCTAGAGAGTAAAGATGTCAACTAGGGGATTAGGATTCTCTGCCACTCTTAGTTTCGATGGCACGAAGTTTGATGTTTGGGTAATTGGCATGCTTAATCTCTTTAGGGTCATGGACCCAAATTTAGAGCAAACTGTAGACATGGGTTTTTCTCCTCCAAAGGATCCCCAAAGATTATCTTTAGAGGATGAGAAAAACTCTTATCTCAATGCTCAAGCTTCTAATGTGCTTTTCGATGCTTTGAGCAATGTAGTTATATTTCAACTCATGCCGTTCCGGGATGCTCATGAGTTGTGGACAAAGCTTCAAGATAAATATGGTGTGTCCAAGATTTGTGGGGATGATTGTTCTCCCTCCACCTACGGCCGTGTTGCCTTCTCAACTTCTTCTACTTAACCTACATGTGGATTGCCACAAGGTAATGCTATGGTGAGTAGTGTTGGCCATTGCAATGATGATAGTGTGCTTGTTCTTGGTGATTCTTCATCAATATCTTATTGCAATGGTACTTCTTTGGACTTTAACACTTCGAGCACCTTACATGTTTCACATGCTTGTGTTGGTAGTCCTTGCATATCATGTAGAAATTGCTTGCTCAAATCTCATGATGGTATGCTTGCTATGTCTTGTTGCCATGATAAAAATGTATCTATTTCCTCGAGTTGTTGTGCTAACAATGTAGAGGAAACTCAACACTCCATGGAACAAGATGTGGTCTTAAATGGTGCTTCAAGGGATCCTACATCATCATCTATTGCTTTTTGCCTTATGGCTAAGGCTTCAAAGGTATCTCCTACTTTGAACCCCAATATGTCTCTTGATGATGATGTTAATGCTAATGATGATGAGGATAATGATGAAGAGAACAATAATGTTGCTTCCTTAAAAATCAAGGGAGAAATGATTTTTAAAGCTCTTCATAAGAATAAAATTGCTCGTTCCAACTTCATGGAAATCATACCTATTGCCATTGAGGGCAAGAAATACATTGAGGAGTTGGAATCTCATCTCGAGCAGCATGAGGTCACCATTGATAAAATGGAAGGTCGTGAGCGTGATTACGCTAATGAGATCGTGGACCTCTCTCAAGCTCTTGAACTTGAACAAACCACCAAGGAATCTCTTGAGGAGACCTTTTCTCTAGAATTATTTAGAATAAAGGAATCTCATGATAGAGCACTTGAGGTGGCAAATGATTTCGAAACTAAAAATGCTAAGCTTGAAGTTGCTCATGGTAAACTCCTTGAGGATTTTGAGCACCTCGAAAATGGCTCAAGGGTCATCAAGGGTGAGCTCATCAAACTCACCGAGTCTCATGATCAACTTGAAGCTTCTTATTTAAAAGAGCTTGCCAAGTTGCCTTCTCCTCTTGTTGTTAGTAATGATGCTAGTGCTACTAACCCTATTTCTTGTGAAGCATCCTTGTTGAAGGAAAATGTTGAGCTAAGGGCTCACTTGCGTTGCTATCTAGCAACTATTGGGAATTGGAAGAAAGTCATGAAAAGCTCTCAAGCTCTCATGATGATCTTCTAGTATCCCATAATGTGCTAATGATAGCTCATGAGGCTATGATGACTAAGGTAACATCTAGTGAGCCTCATGTGGACACAAGCACTATTTCAAGTCTAAATGCTATATTGCTGTAACATCCCAATTTTCAATTTGGATGTTATACATAGGTCATCATATGCATATCGTATTTTATTCGCATTTTGGTTGTGATCCTAGAAATCTTAAGCAACTCAAGGACCCAAGGTGAGAGTTGGAGATTTCACAAAATTTCATATTTGATTTTTTTTTCAAATTTGAAAAGAGGATCAATTTGATTTTAATATTTTCTCCCCAATTATTTCCAATAATAAAAATAAAAGAGAGGAGATAAAATGACTTCTTCAACAAGAGGAATATTGGAGAAAGAATTTTGAAATCAAATTATTATTTTATATGCATTTTATTTGCTATTTTATTTGAATTAGAAAAATTATGCATTTTTTTGAAAATTGCATTTTTAGGCCAGAAAAACGTTCACCATGTTCTAAATACTAGGTTTGGATGGTAAAAATTATTTCTGGTATTTTTAGAAAAAAATTTATATTTCATTAGGATTTTTCTTTCGGGCGAATTTAAAAAAAAGTTCAGTCGCCCGACTGGGCCGAAGGCCGAGCCGAGCCAGGCTGGCCCGCAGCCGCCGCCTTCCTCCGCGGGAGGAGTTCCGCCGCTGCCGCCGCTCGGGGTGTCCGAGCCGGACTCCCGTTCTGCCGCCCCTTCGCCCAAGCAACCCCCCGGCCCACATTATAAGCCGCCCCACCCCGCCGCCACCTCCCCACCCCGCCACCGCCAGCCACCGCCACCTCCCGCCCAGCCACCGCACTGCAGAGCCGAGCCGCCACCGCCGAGCCCGCCTCACCCCACCGATGCCGCCAGATCCCGCCGCCCCGCCATTGACCTCGCCGCCGCGGTTGATCGGTAAAAACCGCTCGGGTTTCCCTGGTTTTTCTTTCGGTTTTTTTCCAGTTTAGACTAGATCGGTTTTTTTATTTTATTAGGTTAATTAGCGAACGTTCTTCGGTTAGATCGTTTTAACGAATGAATTCGTTCGTTTAGTTCTGTTAGTGAACGTCCGTTCGTTAGATTTTTCTTTTTCTGTTTATTTTTCGGCCAGGGACCTATCGGCTAATACTTTTATCATAGATTAGTCCCTGATCTTCAAACCCTCGTTACGTTTTGCTCGTTTGTCCAAATCCAGTGAAACCAACGTCAAAATCTTCGTCGTGTTCCCCTCTTTCCAGTTAAACAACTTGAACATGGTTTTGACAACTTAAAAATTGGTTTCAAGCAGATTTTAATTCGTACTTCCTTTGATCGTAGTTTTAGTTCCGTAACTCTGATTCGATTGATTCTCTTTGCAAATCGAGGCTCTTTAGTTGAACTTTCAGTTTGATATTTTCTCTTGAGTTTTACCCTTGCATATTATGCTTGAGTGCTTATGTATGTTATTGTTTGTTCACGATAGAGTTTCCGGAGTGCGAGGCTTGCTACTATGAGTCGATAGGGTTTTCAGATCGTCAACAAGGCAAGTAACACTTTGATCGTACCCCTTTTATTACCCAGTTTTTATGCATTAGCTTCAATCCACAAACATTGCATGGTTAGGATCTGATTAACATGTGGGTTTTGGGAAGTAGTTGATGAGGTAGAACCTATTGTCTTATATCAAACCCCTGGGAGTTATTACGTTATGCTTATATTACTATGCTATGCTCGTAGACGTGGTTTGGTTTGAGTGATCCATGACATATGTGAGAGTTGTTATTTACTAATAGTTAAACTTAAGGTGGCTACTTTAATACACATCTGGGTGGATTGGTTGAGGCACCCTGGAGCACCCAGTGGTTGTCTGGGCACCTGGAGTAATCCAGTGTTGTCCTGGGATATCCCGGAGTACCCGTGTGATCATCCTATGGTTCGCCACACAGCCTCAAAGGGATCATAAGATTATTCATGCTAGAAACTTCCGTGTGCAGCCACAAGCCATTATGGGCTCTGGCATAGTTGAGTAAGTTGTGGGAATCCTTTCCATGATGGGCTAGCAGATGTAGGGGATTGTAGGTGTACCGGCCTATCTATCGGTTAAGGGGACCTCTTTGGAAAGACTGTGTCTCGGTCATCCGTTTCTCAAACATCATGCAGTGCGAGAAATACAACGGAGGATATCGAGTCTTGTGGGGAAAAGTGCGCAAACCTCTGCAGAGTGTATAAACTAATCATGGTTAGCCGTGTCCCCGGTTATGGACATCTTGAGTATCTAGTACTTGAATCATTGATTTGATCTCACCACATTACTTAATTAATTTTTTGGGTTGATAATTATTATTTTGGGATTGAGTTGGAGGAACCTTCTCAATATTTTCAACAAACTTTGTAGTTAAATAAAATATATTCCTTTGTTGTAGGAAAAAACTAGCTTTACGCAAATGATAACCATAGAGCCTCCACCAGCCATACATGCATGTAGTTATAGCTGTTACTAGTTGACCCGTTGCGCCAAATGGCGCAGAGACCAGCTGAAGACATGTTGTCGATGAAAATAGTTTCATGCTGCAAGAACCTTCAACTAAAGCCATGTTCGCGATGAAAATAGTTTCCTTTACTAAGGACAGGCCATGTATATATAGTCGGTTTAGTTGTGTTCTGCTAAATCCATATGCGCCTTGAAAAAAACATGGTTTAATTTGCAGAGCCTCACGTGTTTCAAGTATGAATAAGAACTACGAACTCTTTTTGTGCAATTAAAACACATTTCCAGAGAGAGAGAGAGAGAGAGATAGAGAGAGAGAGAGAGAGAGAGAGAGAGAGAGAGAGAAGCATACCCCTCTCTCATTATGATTATTATTAAAAGGTATTAAATTCGAAATAGACAATTTCATTTACTTGAAGCACTTGAAGAAAGAGAACTTAGACATACTTTTACGCAATGCTCATCTAACCTGTGAAGGACTACGCAATGCGCGAAGGACAAAAATATTCCACCGTCTTTGAATAATGAACTAAACTAAATAAGAAATATATACAGTAAATTCATTCAAAGTAGAAAAGTGATACATGGTGTTATCTTAGTAAAAGAAATTACATCATTAGAAGAGAAAGGGAAGAAAACCAAACATTAAATTGAGATTAATACATCTAGGAGGAGGTCGTAGACATCACTATGATCATTTTACGGCCTGGGGAGCAAGGATTCATGGTTTTTATATGCCTTCAACTCCTTGCGAAGACCCTGCAACCATCACAATCATTCATGGCACAAAGAGGGGAAACAAACACCTCAACAAGATTCGTGAGGAAGTGCCCAAGGAAAGAAAAAAGAACGTTAGGTCTGAACTGTAAGAACATGCTCATAAATATGAATTGTCAAGGGCAAGATGAAATGCGAGAACAAGCACTGATGAGTAATGATATACTGAAAATTTCCTTTCTTTGTTGTTGTTAGCCCTTGTTTTTCGAATATACATCGGAGGCACTCAGGTTGTACTCATATCTACAACCCAATCTCGTAGCTCTTTTCTCTTTACAACCTACAGACAGATTGAACAAATGGAGATTGCTATATGGTGGACTACCTACAGATTACTAACTTTACAAAATCCCTCGCATCCTCTCAATTTCTGATCCTATGGAATTCATTGTCATCAGGCACATTTTGACCATTATATCCGAATAGAACGGTTTGGGGTATGCCGAGGGTTTGAGAATCTCTGAGAAGCACCAAATGCTTTATTTCTCTCCGCTTTCATCATGACATCAAATCCGATCATGCAGATCAACAATGCCATGCCTTTGGTGCCTTTGTTGCACAAAGGCGGAGGATATGCATCCTCGATTATGTATGCTAACGCCTAGATCCTATTACATCTTGTTGGCACATGCAATCGGGCATTGGGAAGGTGTATATGGAATCATTAGGTTTCTGAATGCGATGCCCTTATGTCACTATGGTGCGATATTTCCGGCATGTGGTGCTTGAATCGACTCCATCTGCAGTTCAAAGAAACAATTTGAGTTTCATATACCACTATATCCATTTACACGTTAAGCAAAGATGGGCAAACATTTAGAGCATGTATGTGAAGGTCAACTCGGAGATGTATTTCAATTTCTTAACATGGCTAATGCGTTCCGAAAAGTAGGCAATAGCTACAGTCTTGGATGGTGAAGGAATAACAAGGGCAGCGAACTGCTTCAACAGTTTGATTTGGTGAAAGATTCCAGCATATACTCAAAACTGAAACTGATTCGGTGTGATTTGTAATACTTTGTTGACGATATAATGGCAGCTCAAACTGACCGATATTTGGGTCGTCAAAAGACAATGCAAGAGTGTCCTTGGTTTGTAAAGAGGAACATCTGCTAAGGGACCCATGTATTTTGCAGCATTGTATATTTTACCGGGGCAACGTAGAGGAAGGTTGTATCGTCAAACCCCATGCCTCGCAAAGACATCATACCAACCTGCTCAAATTCAGTCGATTAACATATTAGCTCTAGTGAGTATATTTACATATTTGAAAGCTTCTAAATTTGTTCGAATGCTACTAAAGAGACGCATCGATGGAACTGAACTTAAAGGTTATTATTATTGACTGAAGCATCACAAACTAAGCAACAAACATCAATTCTAGTATAACGAAAAATGTCGACACCAAAGTGAAAATTGATGCTTCTAGTGACATCTGTTAGTAGTGAACGAAAGATATAAGTTGATTAGTATATACCATTTGAATGCTAAGAAACATAAATTAAATATATAAAACCAGGTGGCTATAAATGGTCACGGAGGTAAAGCCCGATGAGAAATTATAGACCTGGCTCAAATATAAATGGAAGCCACCACAAACTCAATCTTGTAGCAGGATGCGAAACATGGCCACGAATCATGTACCAATTATGCTAAAGAAATGTGAAAAAGAAGTGTCTTGTGTGTAAAAGCTTCGCTTCTTTATTTCAAGTTCCTAGAGCTTGGTACACACAGTTGCTCATACTCTTGATTTTCCGACCGATGTGAAAACTGTCTCATACCAAGGGAAATTACAAAGTAAAGTTTCTAAGCAAGCAGGGGGCTGTAAGCTAATGATCTTTCTTTGGAAGACAGAATTGGGTATGTTCTTTGTTTACTCGGAGTTTTTTTGGCACTGCATTGTTGAATTCTGATGATAACAGCTTAGTGCCATTCTAAGTTTGGTTCTGAATGATAACATCTTTTGGCCTTAATTTTTAGTTCTTTGTAAGAAATACTTGGATATATAGTCCACCAAAAAACACATGAACTCAAGCAAGCATGCAATCTTCTTGATTGTTCCGATGACACTCAACCAATACGTGATGTATTTTTGACTCGTAGCCTGAATGCACAGATCTCGGATCTTGGTGGTCTTTGCTGTGTATAAACAAACGTAAATGAAGCCATCTGTCATCACTTTATGAACATCAATAACTAAAGCATAAAAATAAACCATGCATGCATGCAAGATTCATCAACGTCCCCCCCTGCTGGACTGCTAGTGAAATATTTGTCCTCGCCAGGTTATCTGTGATGTATTAAAGAGAACCAATGTACATACATATAGTTGATCTTGCAGAAACCAGTGCACTATTGAATTCAGCGAATCAGTTATGATAAAAAGAAAAAGAAACACTGAGTTTGTAACATAGACGCGCATCATCAGGCACACTCCCACATCAATTGATGATTGGCACAGCCAAGGTTAAAGATATGTAGATTATAGGGATTAAGTTAACATAGTTGTCATGTTGGTGGGTACATTATTGTGTCCATCATTTAAAGAATTGTCCGCCTATGTGGGGCACACATAAATTCAAACATGATTTTTTATCTCTCGTAGGGATAAGGTACAATTTCATATTAGTGTTTACAGCAAGTAAAGATTATGGGTATCTACTTTTCCTATTTCACAAAGATACTGACATCACCACAATGGTGACGAAGTGAACAAACCTTGGCAATGTAAGCAAAAAAACAAACTTTTGCAAGAAAAGAAACTTTTCTAATCGATTGAAGTGTGACCCTATTTCTACAAAGGCCACGATAGGAAGTAAAAAAATTGAATTTAGTGTGCGGAATATATGTTTATACACCCAGCCTAGAATCTGAGAATACAGTTTGCAGCCATAAATGCAATAAACGGAAGGAAAAATATAAGATTTGGTACATCCTTGACAAACTATTCATGTGTGCCATCTTGGCCAAAAACATAGGAAATCATGATCCTCGAAATGACAACTTTCGAAGTCCTAAAGCTCGCTAAGATGATTAATAAGCATAGAGCCAGAGTCAAGGCACAAAGAAATATCTGCAACGTAAAGCATGTCATCGTTTATTTCTACACCAAGGTATACTACTGCCGTAGTACTGCACCGTCTAATTACTAAGTGAAGAAATATTGAAGCATGAATCACACAAACCAAACAATACTAAGCAAGGGATAATTAAGGTCTAAATGCAGGCACATACCTCTGCTTATAGAAGTGTCTCTTACAGCACTCTATTTCATAACTTGATTACAGATTTAAGCTTCCAGGAATGCACCTAAGAACCAGACATGGCACCAATGAGCATTGATATATTAGCAAATATATTCCTTAAATTCAGAGGTGATAAAAAAAGAACACCCATTCAGTCACCATTTCTACAATGGTTTGGGAATTAGCAAGTGTGGAAGTTCTATTTCTGTAAAGACTCTTGATCAAATGCATTTCTCCCAGAAAGATAAAATTGGTACCATCAAGATTTCAAGACCATTGGAGCACAGAATATCATGAAAACACCTTTATACTATGGAAATAAGCACCTTCTCCCCTTAATACATGGTTATATTTGTTCTTCTTCTCCTGTGTCAGATCGTAATTCATTTAATCATAACCTTTATAGTATGGAATATTAATAATCGGGCTCAACATCTGATGTAGTCGGACTAAATAAGGTACCATTAGTTTTCCCATGAAAAATAGGCAAGCCATATTAGATTTTTGAAATAAAAAGGCAAAACCTGCAGCAAGCATGTTAAATCGCATCATCTTGTGGTCCTTTATCATCGAGATAATACCCATACGCATATGTGCATTGCAGCACTTGTATGCATTCTATGATCTGTCGTAGTGAACGATGATAGGGTAGGCGTGTCATAAAGGAAGGCTATATTAAAAGCATAGAACCAGTTTATGGGTATCATAAGATATTTAGCCTATGACCAAGCTTTAGGTATGAACTTTAGTTCAATCTCTGGTATTCCAAGGATATCACTTAACTTCGTAAGCTAGATGAGAACAAATAGCCAATCGGCAGCGCCGCTGAATTATGAGCCTCAATTAGGCAGCGCCGCTGAACTCTACAATGTGTGATCCTGCCTCATTTAATAATATAATTGTATAAGCATGCTGGAAAGAAGCTAGCAAATTATCTGCTTATCATTCCTCTAATCCTTGAGGCATTTAGGCAGTCAGGCAAAATTTGGAACTGAATACTGCATGTAGCAATTTAATAGTGTACCTATGGAGACAAGCTAAGAGCCAATGTAACAAAACACATGATAGATTTACAAAGTACTACAGATCACTTGAAAGTTTGCCAAATAACAGGCACACCAAATTGTAAGCAGAGCTGGTAATTCCTCTGTCAAACTAACAGAACACGAGAGGAGTAAGCCATTGCCCAGCAAATTTACCTCGAGGGATAGAATAGAACAACTCCTGCAAAGGTAAAAAAAGATAAAACAAGAACAGAGTCAGTCATGATTAGAGCATGCAAAGGAATAGATAGACCAGCATGGAAGAGACCTTCACACAAAAGAAATAACTCACCCATGTACATTTGCTTCCCAAACACAAACAACAGAGCATGCAATTGAATTCAGTCAGCCGCGAGCTCGCCTTCTCTCCCGTGCTCTCCCCTCCCCCGATCCCCTTCTTCCCTCCCGTCGCTCTCTCAGTTTTTGATCTGGAGCGGGAGGGACCGACGGAGCCATCCAGCGGCGGCGGCGGTGGCGGCGGCACCGGCATGGGCCTGACGCAACCACGCAGCAGTCAGACAGGGGAGGAAGAGAGGTTGCGAGGTGGATCTGGTGGCGGTGATGCCGGGGCTTGAGGCAGAGAGGCGCTAGTCGCTGGGCCTCGCCGTCGGCCTCCTTTTTATCTCCCTTCTTTCTCTCCCTCGTTGTCCTCGTCTGCCACTCTTCGTCGCCCTTTGCCTGCAGGTCGGCGTCGTGGTGGGGATCCGGGAAGGAGGTGGGGGCGGAAGGGAGGAATGGTGCGACGGCTGTGAGAAGGAGCGGGTGGCTGTGGATGCAGTTACTGCGGGGATCGAGGGAAATGGGGGCTAGGGTTTGGGCGGCGGCTGGCACGGGACTGTGAGGAGGGAGGAGGAGGTAGGAGGAGGGAGGGGACCGACGACACGGCGGAGGAGAGGAGGCGGTCGAGGCGAGCGGGGAGAAGAGGGGCGGTGACATGGGAGAGGATGGAGGGAGCGGGGAGGAGGGGACGAGCAGGGCTGGCGGCTAGGGTTTTGACGCGCGGGCGGAGCGGATTGGCAAATTCCCTTGGGGACACGAACAAAGTTTACCCAGCCAACAAGCGTGCGAGACGAGCCCACCAGTCATTGGCCAACGGAAACAACCGTGAGGTGAAAATCGAGTTTGACTGTTCTGAAGATCTAGCGGCTTAGACGTGTTTGAGAGCCAGATCTGACGGCCCACGAAGGCCCAATCGGGGGAGCCTTCTAGAGGGGAGTTGGCTAGCTTCTGTTTTGTTTTAAATTTGTTCTTTGCTCTATAGTGTTATCTTGCCAGCATGTTCCATGTGCTGACCTACACAGGCTGCAATGTATTATGTTGCGGAGTTTTCAGACGAAGAGTAAGGTCCGCTAGATCGTTGTCGTGCACTCAGCTATGCCGTTGGAGTTGATGGACTCATTTACCTTTGATGCTTCCGCAGTTACCTTATTTAGATGGCCTTAAGCCATATTATTGTAATAAGTTCTCTTTTGAGACATTCGATGTAATAAGTGTGTGATTTAACTCTGTTATAAATCCTCGAGTATTGTGTGTATCAGCATTACTGATCTA